>OZ038515.1:21669689-21769689 GCA_964036315.1 Acanthosepion esculentum | reverse complement strand
TGGGCTGTGTAGGTAAGCTGTTTTTACGTCCTATGTAATGTATGTACTATGAGATCGTATTGTACAACCAGTTGCATTAATATGTGTATGGATGTAATGTCCACTGTTGGAGAAAAAGTTTAGCCCATTTATTTGATTTTATCCCCTGGCAGCAAATCCTGCTTTGTATTTTTGTGATCTGTCTGGGTTTTCTTTAATTTTGTAGATCCATCTATCACTTATCGCCCTTATGCCTTCAAGTAGGATTGTCAGTTTGAAAAGTCATTCTCCTTTAGAGAGTTGATCTCTTCCTGCATTGCTTTGATCCAATAGTGTGACTTTGGGGAGTTCACAGCTTCTTTATAGGTTTCTGGCACCCCACATGTTGCTCTGTATCAGTGATCGACATTGATTTGTGCCCGATCGTTTTCGTCTTCAGCGTTTGTTTTGTAGTCATTTAGGTAACGAGGAATTCTCCTTTTCCTTTTTGGGCATCGATGGACATGGTTATCCTCATCAGTATGTGGGTGGTCTCTAATGTTAGGTTGGCTCTCTAGTGGCTCTTTTAATTTCTGGTTTTGTATGTTTTTCTTTCGAAGAGAATCATCAGCATCATCATCATTAAGCGGGTCCGTTTGGGTTTATTGTTCAATGATGCTAGTGATGAACTTACCTTGTCTATGTTTAGCTTCCTATTTTCAGATACGAAGAGCTGTTCCTGTCATACCTGACAAATATTCCCTTTTCGCATTTTGGGTCTAAATTTTTCTTCAGATGTTTGTAGGCATAACACATTAAACCAAAAATTTTAATGCTTGAAAGATTGGGTTTCTTTAATGTTATTGCATAAAAAGGGGTCTGTCGTTATAGGAGGTTGTTAAAGCTTCTGTTGTGGATTACTGCAGACGTCATAAGAGCATAGATCTATAAAGGTTTTGGTAGGCCACTTTTTATAATCATGCACCTGGCCATTTTGAACAGTATTCGCCAATTCCTTTCTGCCGACCCGTTTTGATGGGGTGAATAGAGGGCTGAGGTCTCATGTTTTATATTATTTTTTACGGAGTAATGTTTGAAAATCGTTCGATTTAAATTCTGAGCCGTTGTCCGATCTCAGTGTTTTTTTTATCTTACCGTAGGAAGAAGAATCTACAATAATTTTTTTCGGTTGATGACAGTGTCATTCTTATTTTTGAGGAAATACACGAATAAATGATATAGCGTACATGTGTCCATTAATGTCCGTTGGTGCTATAGGCCCAGCTAGGTCTGTATGCACTAACTCAAAGATAGATGTTGCCCGTGTGTCAAGTTATCTGTTTCTACTTTGGGAAAATTTGCCGTTGAGTTTTCAGATTTCACAATCGTTGTTAGTAATACCTTTTCCTTTTATTCTCATCCCTTCAACTACGTCGGGTAATTTAGCGATATCATTGTAGTCGCAGTGTCCCAGTATTTTATGCCATGTGTGGATATCATAACCTCCTTGTCAACTGTCCTCTGTGTCGTTCTCTGCGGTCATCAAATAATATAGTCTTTTGTGGATATGTTTTGAATTTTGTATCGCTCTTGTGCATTAATTCGTCTTTATTTTCTTTAAAAGTGACTGTCGGTAGTCGCAACCTTATCAGAGAATATATCCTGCGGGTAGGAGGGAATGTATAACACCTTCTTGAGTGTAACTGTCACATGGTTTCCATCTACATCTAATAGGCATACCTCGATGTTTCTCCTTTTTAGTCCTATGTCGCTAGTTTTAGTTCCATCTGCTAACACTATGTAGAGGTTTTCCGGATGGAATGTCTCGTATTTTTTAAATTTCTTCACATCCTTGATAATGTGTGAAGTAGCTCCCGCGTCAACCATTAGTCGCTTATTATTGTCTTGTGTGTAGTAGTCGTTTATTTTGAAGGCAAACGATCTTTCTCCTATATCAGCTAGTTTCTTCATGGTGTTTCGCTATTTATAACGGCACGATTCCTTTTTGTGGGTAGTGCTTTTGCAGTAGTTTCACCATTGCGCTTTCTTTCTTTCTTTTTTCTTTTTTTTTTGTAGTCATTTGGATATATTCTGGCCATATGGCCCTTCCCGCTACACGTAAAACAGGTGGTTTCTTGTCCGATGCGGTTTTCCTTCTTCGTAAATTTTGATGATGAGAAAGTCAACCTCATTACGTCGTCGCTGTTTGGGTTGTTTTTGTGTTTTACCGTGTCTTTGAAACTCTGAAGTTCGGTTTTAAATTCCGAGAACGTTAGTCACGTGTATGGAAAAAAAAGGGTTTGTGGAGGACGAGTTGAATGTGTTAAGTGATATCAGAAGGTTTTTAGGTTGTTAGATCGATGTGTTCTTTACATTCATCATCAACAATATTAAAGTTCAAAAATATGAAACAAACAAAGCAAAGAATAAATTGAAATAATACAAACATTTATACAACTGAAGAATATTTACAATAGTGTTTTTTTATGTTGCCGGATGTTCAATATTAGAAGTAGTGTTGTATTGGTTTAAGTCAAGAAAAGTTGCGTACCCTTAACTTGGTATATTTGTACCTAAGCTCATATTAGAAGTAGATTGTACTTGCGTAAGTGTCGTAAAGTTCTTTACTTATTGAGTAGTGAATGTTCTGTTCACTTTGGGTAAGCAAAGTTTGTTTTATGTTCGAAAGTTCTTTAACGTCTGACTGCGTTAGTCAAAGACGGGAGTTCCTTGAGCGTTACATTTTGCTAATGTGTTGAGCGGTCGAAGTTGGTTGTCGGTGTGGTTTGCTCGTGTCTGCTCTGCTCGAATCTGGATTGCTCGGCTCTGCTCCGGAATGCTCGGTGTGACACGTGTTTCCCGGTCTTTTTATAACCTCGCATCGGCTCCGGGAAGAATGGCGCGTAATATGATCGTGCGCGTGGGAGCGATCTGATTGGTCGAAACTGACCAATCAGCAAGCCGGATTTACGGTGATCAACCAATGGATGCAAGAAGAGTGCATTTCCAGCGAAGGGTAGACTGACTGTTGTGGAAGATTCCACAGGTTGAAGTACTTTGGTAAGACATTTAGTGCCATTGCGATAATCGGGGCATTGTCTACTATTTGTCCGGTATTTCTCATGGATATTAAGGTAGTTTCCGTCCTTATAAAGTATTCGGTAACGTTTTCGTTACAGTCCATTTCAAGTGACGTTAACGCTTTGTATAGCAAGATAGCCCTAGGTTTTCCTTTTCCTGCATAGTGGTCGCGTAGTATTATTAGGGTTTTTCTTCCGTCGTTTGAAGCCTCTCTCATTATTAGTGACAAGCTTTGGTCGTTTAAGAATTATATGAGTTCAGTATAGGCTTCTTCTTTCCTTTCTATGTCTCCTTAGGTTTGTACTAAAAGACGCCATCTTAGGTATCTAACATGGCGTCTTTTAGGCCGCGTGTACGTATATGGCCTAAGAACTTTGTTTTCCAAATTTCATATTTTTCTTCGTCTCCGTTGAATTTCCGTTATCCCTCCTGAACCCCATAGCCTGTTAAAGTTGACATAGTGCTGTGGAATAAGGGTTAGGAATTGACAAAGTCGAACAGAGGAAAATAACATACTTGTGTACAAAAAGGAGTAATATCATTTATTAAAATTTCGGTACAGGAGAGCTAAGAAAGGGGAGATAATAGTCGGAGTTATCGGACTTAGTTAAGTGTTCTCAACAGTAATCATTTAGGTTATCTGTGCTAAATTTGGTGGGACGCTATGGAAATCTTATGTAGATGGTTAACACAAAGATTGTATGAATAATTTTTAATTACCGAATTCACAAGTTTCTTAATCATGTTTGACATTAAGGTAATTATCCAATGATCCGTATTACTCTAGTCACTTCTGAAAATATTTCCCTACAATATATATTTATTCATGTAGTTACATTTCTAAGTTCATTTATTTTGGTTGTATGCTTTCTTCCACTATCTAACAGACTCATGATAAAAAAGATGATGATATTAGTGCAAATAACTTTATTTACACTGACGTTTCATTTCACAAGTGTTAGTGCACAAAACGGATAAAATAATTATTGAAAAAAATCATGGAAGTCGTTCATCAAAAGATTATGATATAAACTGATGGCTTGCTGTGAAAATAAGTAAAAAGTTTCTTTTTCCGAGCAAATGAAACACCTTTCTTTCAGAATGAGGCTATTAAATATTTACACCTTACACAATAACGTTCGGTGCACAGACCTACACGCTAACAACGGCATAGCCAAGTTTATTTTATGGCTATATCCCAATATTAATTTATACTCACAAATATTCTATTCGTAAGTATAAGGAAACTGTATTTCCAGTGTAAAAGCTTTTGTTTCTTCTTGCTGCCAAACGAATCTTCAAAAAGAGGCTCTCATCGAAGTTAGCCGATTTAGTGAGAAGCTGTTCTTCCAATCAAACTAAAATGAGAATCTATACCTGCTTTTATACACTTATTACGCACATATTTATTCCACGCATATACTTCTATTTATGTGCACGCATATGCAAAAACAGTCATTATACATGCAGATTTTTAGCGATTGATTTGTTTTGACGGCTTATCAACCTTTTGCAGGTTATTTAAAATATAATAATGATACAATATTATTTATAATAATTATTTTGTGATAATAATGATTTACTGATACGAGCCCTACTAATTAAACCAAAGTATGGTGTTCATACCTTTCCCAGGGGTATTTGCACATAAGTGAATATAACGAACTCGACTGGAATTGGAACTCAGCGTTCCGATTTCCAATTCCAGGCCGTTATCAATTACACCACTCTCACATTCAAGTTTACAGCACCTTGTATTCCAAATCAGTCACCTATCTAGGTACTGACCAGGCTCGACGTTGCTTAACTTTGGTGATCGTACGAGAATCGGAGTTTCAACGGGATATGACCATAAGCCCTATACATGCAGATATTCCTCCTTCAATGTAACAAACACTGATTAAATAACAGATACAATATATAAAAATATATATATATATAAATACAAAATATTGTTTAATAAATTTAAGGCCATAAAAGCTCTCTTTTAGAAGACGACTCCAGAAATGGGAGTGCTGGTGAACTTCGTCAAATTTATTGGAAGATTATGAGCTTAACGCAATGGGTCAAGGAAGAAAAATTCAGTCGTTTCACAAGGAGAGATAGTGGATATATTTAATTTGTAAGAAGAGCACACCTCCTTGCATCCGAAAAAAAGGCTGGAGAGAACATCGCTTGAGGACCACCAACAGCAGCAATAACTAAAATGTATAGCACATGTTACTTGAGAAACTAAGGATATAATCAAGATATTGATGTTCCACATTACTTCAAATAAAAGGCTAGGAAGGAAACCCCCATCAATACTGGAAAGAGCGATAATAGCTGCTGGACTTGAGAAACCTATTTTCCAGAAAATTTGTTTTAAGACAGAGATTTTATAAATTTCTGGCTGCTCAACACGATCAATGAATGCTAATATTTCCTTTTAAGGAAACGGGTAATATTACCATTACCATATCCTGTAAATTTAACCAACATAGTTTGATTAATATTGTTAAAATACTGTATTACACACACACACACACACACACACACACACACACACACACACACACACACACACACACACACACACTCAAGAATATATATATATATTAATCATTTCACCTCCAAGCAAGGCAATAAAGTCACTAAAACGTAATTTACAATCGAGTTGGCTAATTGATGTAACCACAAGTTCTACGCTAACAGTTTCATTTCTCGCTTGTGAAACTCTCTTCCGGCTCCATGCTTTTCAGTCAACTTTAATTTTCAAAAATGTTAGCGCAATGTCAATCGTTATCTACTGTCTTCCTGATTACTCTTTGTCTCTATTGTTCTCGCTCCTTAGTAATGTGTCTGTTTTCTAATTCTTCCACACCCTTGTGTCTCAGTGGCTTTACTGCCTTGCTTGGGGTGAACTCGATTTTAAAAAAATATGAGAAAAATACTATTAAGGAGAGAGATCAATAAAAGAACAAGAATGAAAAAGACAGAAGATAACGATTGACATTGCATTTAAATTTTTTAAGATCAAATTGACTGGGAAGCAAAAAGCCGGAAGAGAGTTCCACAAGCGAGAAGTGCTATACAAGAAACTGTTAACATAGAACTTACGGTTATATATATACGTTTCAATTGTAAAATGGTAAGACCTTGCCGCCAAACTAGTACTGCACTTTTATAATTGTGTGTGTGTGCGTGTGCGCGTGCGCGTCTGTGCGCGCGCGCGCGTGTGTGTGTGTGTGTGTGTGTGTGTGTGTGTGTGTGTGTGTGAGATTTACATTTGTCAGAAAGTTCAGCCTGCAAGGTTCGGACACAATATTTGGTTATCTAGTCTACCCCAATTTTAAATAATATATAAAATTACTTCAAATATTTAAGCAAAAATATTTAAGGCATTTATGGTATGTACTCTAACACCAGTAAATACGTCGGTGTTTTTCGGAAAGAAGAATTTACATAAACAAAAGTATTCATGTTCAAAGCCAATCCACAAAGAAATGAAAAAAAAGCAAATATGAAAGAATTGTTTAAATTCACAGGTAAAACATTTGTACAGTCATATGATGGAAATGATAAATCCAGATTCTTAAATGCCATTAAAATCACCAACCGCAAGTAACTTGAAATCTTTTAAAAGTAACATTTTGAGGCCGAATTTTCCTAATACAATATATAGTGTATTAGGGAAATTACAAAGTGTTCACATGGTGGAAAGTTAACTTGTGTTCGAGTACAACCATTTCCATGATTTATATTGTTAATTTTCTTGTCATTGATGACGTCTCTGGTGAGCCATTAGTCTAGAGAGTGACCCCCACTTTAAGCCACAGTGTTAACAAGAAAGCTTATCACTTGCTGCATTGGTATAATGATACTGCGATTTGTAATGTCCACTAGCAGGCCTACACATTTTGTTGCATAGGTTGCAAGTGAAATCAGACTGGACATCATAGTCATAGATCGTGTTGTTGTTGTGGCGACATGTGTGACTAAAGAAGCCAGCCTTTAAAAGGCATATTTATTTACATTCTACACTTAATGGATTTATTTTTAATCAGTTATTTTTATTTTTTATTACCAAACGTTATTTTAGTGGATATCCACATTTTAAATAGACCCCCCCCCCACCTGTTATTTTTATAAGAAATTCCTGTGTTTACCGTTCGGATAAGAAACTAAGAATATATGCGTTTTCGAGAAAAAGTGTGCATTCCTTAAAATACTGTGAGACTCGGTCTAAAGTACACCGGATCAAACAGTGGCTTATTCTATAAAGAGGAGCACACGTTTGAATTCTACCGTAGTATACGAGTATCTTATATGACATGCTAAATATATTAACACATCCTAATATACAGATGTATAGATATAGACATTACGGACATGAAAATACTTAGGTTTATTTAAAGTCATGACAATTAGATTCCTTATTTATGCTGGTTGGGTGGAAGTAGTATGTAAAGGGAATTAGGGTTTTTTTATAGCCATGACCTCTAGATTATTTATTTGTTTATTATTTTATATGCTTATGTATTTCTTTTATTTGTTTTGTGTATTTTTTCTTTCGTATATTTTTTGTTCTAAGCGTTTTTGTTTGGAATAAACGTTTATTAGATTTATATTATGGAATTTTATGTAGTCTTTTAGGTCAGGGATGTGAATTTAGGAATAATATATATATTTCTTTCCTTTTCTCTTTTTTCCTCTTCATCACATCATACTTTCTATGACGTCCGCGTGGTGGAACTCCAAATGACCTAGAAAATGGTCTGGGGTCGGATTATCGTATACATTCCCGCGCAAAACCCAGATACTTATTCGGTACCGAGCACCGACTAACCATAGCGATAAAACCGGCTCGTCAGCACCAAACAAACAGAACAGTCAGCCCTACCTCGGTCAACAGCATAGACACGTTAACATGACAACGCGTCAGTCAGCGATGATTTTCCTATACTGAAAAACATACAAAGCCGTGACGAAAGTAAGTCCTGTTTCCTTTCTCTTTGTTCACCGTATTTAAAACTGCATGCAATCGGTCAGCAATCATACACATGTTTCGATAGCATGTGTTTCACACACACACACACACACACACACACACACACACACACACACACACACACACACACACACACACACAAATACATATTGACGTACATACAATTTGATTTCCTCACTTGCAACAAAAACACTTCGAAACTTTGAAGACCCACTTGCGACAAATCATTTGAACAATCGAACTATTAATCTCTTCATGGCCACAACAAAGAACATTGAGTTTTAATATGTAAATACATGTATCCCAGTAGACTAACCCCATACTATATTTCAGCGCGCATTAGTGCGCCTGGGTGCACAGGTTGAGAAACACTGGTCTATAAAATGCTGAACGATTGTTTTAAAATTTTGCAAGAAAAAATATCTATCTGTATATTTCGTCAAATACCGTATTTTTCTATGATTGATAAAATCTGAGATGAAACCGCTTTCTCAAGATCTGAATTAATGCATTTCTCCCCACCTCACTCCACCCACCAAAAAGAAAATGGCGAATTGAGAGTGTGAGAAAAAAGAATTTTTAGACAGCCCAGTATAACCAGAAGATTTTAGGTTGAATCCAGATGCGTTTTTATTAACTTGACAGAACTTGAAATGAATGATGTTGAAATTTTGTTACTGACTGCCCCCGGCTATAAAGGGTTTGTTACGAACATGATATTCAGAGGTTACCATTTAGTCCTAAATATATAGTAACTTGAAATTCTTATTGCTTTTATCACGATACCCAATTTCCTGTTCATGTTGTTCCTGAAGACTACCATTCCGGGTGTGGTGTGCGTTTTCCAGGTATGAAGACACTATTACCAAAAGAGGAAAATTTGATAAAATTCTTTGGATCGCAGGAATTATCTAATTTGGTGTCCGTCTTTGAATACCACTTCCGTTAGCCGATTCTTTTGACCATTCATAGTAAGTTTATACAGATACATTGAAATATATATATATATATATATTTAGTCTTGTACATTATATTGCTTTATTGAGATCACGTTATCTCAATTAATCCGACAGACTTCTCAAGGTTGATAAATGTCAGGCTGTTCCAACAATTTATCCAACTTTATTTTTAACTTCTGTGCACAAAATGGAATGATTAGCAGCAACTTGTGTATACGGAACACAATTATCGCTTTTGGACAGTCGAAGGAATGAAGACTTCTACTTGGTAGGGATTTTAGACTGTCACATTCTGTATGAATTTCTTGAATGAATCTATTGCATTAAAATACTGATAACCTTTCAATGACATTCAACTGATTGATAACTTTTAATCTTATTCTTATTGGCCGTAGATTACGAAGCAGAGTTCGGAAGTAGCCTGTTCTTTATTATTTTTCTAACTAGTGGTTTCCTGCCATCTTCTCATAGTCACCATTATTATTCACATATTACCACTTGTCTATTAGCAATTTAATGCTATAACACTCTTTCTGTTGAATTTCATACCAGAAAAATTAACAAGTTGATTTTATATCATTAGTCATTTTACTAGTAACTCTACCTATCTTAATTACAATTGCTTCTTTCTGCAACTGCTTAGAACGTCATTCTACAGCACTTATCGGAAATAATACAAACTTGTATCCACCTCTTTTCCCTAGGTTTTATGTTTTAACGTGACAACTGCTTGACCATTTGAGCTATGGAAACCAATGGTTGCAGAAATTCAGGCCTAACCATAGAGATTTATTTCCTATTTTCCCTAGACGAGCGGCGCTCTCATGAATGATGATGTACATTAATATTATATTAGATTTGATTAAACGCAGTGGATGTTGCTAGACAGAAAAGGACATAGATATCTATTTCAATTTTATTCAAATTGTGCGTATGCACGTTTGCGCATGTATATTTTAATACATTGACAGTTCTAAAATATTTCTACAATTTAAAAAAGAATTTTTTAAATAATTCTATTTATTACGGAATAATTCCTGAAAAAAATCAATAAAATCATATAACTATCTGATTTTATAGGGTTAAAAATGTTAATGCCGAAAAAATTATATTTTTATTTATTCAGCCCAGGGATAGGGTTTTCCATATTGAGCGTGAAGAGAATGTATTATTCTGATATCTTATTTAAAACTCAGTCAAATTGCGTGTGTGCAGGTGTGTGCGTGTGTGTTTGTAGATATTATATGGTACAAACACATCTAAATCACTTACGTACATCTCAGACATACACGTATACAAAGGCCCACGCACGCAGTGTGTGACGGATAGAGAATCAGCTCTTCTTTTATAAGACAGATTTCAGTTGCCTTTTATTACAACCACTCAGAACGTTATTTAGAAAAAAAAATTGTTAATTAACACTGAAGGTGGACAACAAAAAAATAGTCTTTCGGTAAAACGTGAACGACTTGAATTAGGAAAGCCAATGGTTGCAACAGATAAAATCTAATAATTTATTTTTTATTTTTTGGAAACTTTGCCTTATTTGAGGTTTTGTTTTCATAAACTAGTAATAATATTATTTTGAATGTCATTATTAGAGGAAGATATATATAATTTTTACTAGTATTTCTTCCCGATCTTGGAATAATATATACATTTTATCTTTGGCGTAATAACAAAAGTTTAATCGTCTAGGTCGTTTTTTTATACACATTCTTTTGGGATAAGTATATTTTAAGAAAACCGGAGGCTTTGTGTAAAAAATTATTACATATGTATATCTTTTAGGCTCAGCGGTTAAAAATTACCAAAATTGTTAAGGGTCCATTTCAAGTTTATGGAAAATTATCTGTTCGTATATTTTGGCCAGTGAAAGACGTGGTTTCAATCCCTTGTGAAAACATGGATGGAGTTTTTTGTGAGTCTCTTCTTGCATAAATAGAACTCGGGTCAGTAGATAAGAACAGAAGGTTTTTGATATCAAGACAAATGCACTTACAAGGAAATTGACATCAAGGACCAGAAGGTTTTTGATATCAAGAAAAGTGCACTTACAAGGAAATTGACATCAAGGACCAGAAGGTTTTTGATATCAAGACAAGTGCACTTACAAGGAAATTGACATCAAGGACCAGAAGGTTTTTGATATCAAGAAAAGTGCACTTACAAGGAAATTGACATCAAGGACCAGAAGGTTTTTGATATCAAGACAAGTGCACTTACAAGGAAATTGACATCAAGGACCAGAAGGTTTTTGATATCAAGAAAAGTGCACTTACAAGGAAATTGACATCAAGGACCAGAAGGTTTTTGTCATCAAGAAAAGTGCACTTACAAGGAAATTGACATCAAGGACCAGAAGGTATTTGACATCAAGAAAAGTGCACTTACAAGGAAATTGACATCAAGGACCAGAAGGTTTTTGTCATCAAGAAAAGTGCACTTACAAGGAAATTGACATCAAGGACCAGAAGGTATTTGACATCAAGAAAAGTGCACTTACAAGGAAATTGACATCAAGGACCAGAAGGTATTTGACATCAAGAAGAGAACAACAAGAAGGCACAGATTTGCTATGCAGCTGCAGAGAGCCCAAAAGAATTTTGAAGTTTAAGTGAAAATCTTGCGGTCGGACAACCAGAAAAGAATTTAAAGAAATTTTCCCAAAAGCCTCAGTGAAGAACGAATAATGTGAATATATAAAAAAAGATATTTCTAAAATTGTTATATGTCCCAGGAACGTTCGTGGGAGAAAGAAAATAAAGTTTTTTTTTGTTTTTTTGTTTTTTTCCTAAATGGTGTTTGTACCTTTGTTTGCCTTTTTGAAGTGTTTTCTATTTCGTCAATTTCAAAATTGAATCCTTGTGTCTTTTTCAAAACTATAATCCTTTTTTCTATTTTCGAAAGTTAATCCTTTTCTGCAATATATTTATAAATATTATCCTATCTTAATTATTTATAAGGCGCTCAAAAGGAAATTTTTGGGCAAGAGTCTTATGTAATATTTTTCTATTTGTAGTTCCTTCTTCTGTATATGTTTGCCCTTTAAAAATTTTCGCTATGGTCTTGATTGTACCTAATACAAATTTTTATTCCTGCTAACTATGTTTTTGTGTTTGGCACAAAAATTTAGGTTTGGTAGAGAGTTAAAAAATATATTTTGCACAAAAATCACGAATTAGATCCTTGTGTAATTCAAATTTTTTATTTTTTGCACAAAAAGGACGAATTTGGTTTTTGTGTAATTATAACTTTTATAATGAGTCAAACATGAAAATTCAAGATACTATTGATTCTATCATCTTTCCCCAGTACCTGACACCATATTTCCATTCACTGGTGTTGTCGTGTTACAATCAACCCCGTTGGTAATGGATTCGGAAAATAGAATAGTGAGCGATATTTAACTAAATCCCCACAAAGATATGGCAAGCTTTTGTTCTTGACGCAGGCTTTCCCAAATGCCTTACAGGACGTTGCTAATTATAAATACTAAGGAACACCTTGAACCTCTGATTTTAGTGAAAAAATAATGATGTCTTCTCCAGAATGGATTTTATATACTTGTAATGATAATATGAAAAATGTTACACACAAGTACAAATGATTATGTTTATATATGGAGAAGTTATGTAAAGTAATTTGTTTGTTTTTCATTGATTTTTCCTTTCACACTATGTTACACACGTTTTAAATATAATCATATTAAAAAATACCAACAAACATTATAGAAATTCTAGATAGATGTGATGCCAATCACAATTTTATTGAATATGTGTGATATGTTTTTATCTCTATAAAAAATATGAACGTGTTGGACAGCAAAATATTACGAACTACTGGAAAATGGTGTGTCTTGTATGATATTATGGCCGCTTCAAGATGTTCAGGCGTGATAGCTTTACGATGGTGGATTTGTTCTTTTTCAAAGGTAACATTTTTTTCTCGATAATAAAATATTTTGAATATATGGATGTAAATTTTTTTACTGTTGTTTTAGAAACGAATCATGACTAAGATATTTAAAAAAATTGTTGTTACTGTTAGTAGTAGTTTTTCTTTTGTCTTCGGTTAAGTAGTATATCGACCTATAATATTGTGATAAAAACTACAATACAATGGATATATGACGTGGAAAGATTATATTGAATCAATTGCTATGTTCACTGCTAAGAAAATTGGTACACTCTATCATGCTAGACATTTTTTTCTCTCCAGAATCTATCTTACATATTTCTAAGTCTAGAGATTCTTGATAAAATCGAAAGAAGGATCAGCAATATTATTGGTCCTGACCTGGCATCTCGACTTCAGTCACTTTCCCACCGTCTTAATGTAGATTCGCTGTGCATTTTCTATAAATACATTCATAATAATTGTTTGGATGAACTCCCCGCTATGGTACTTCGTCTTTAAGAATTTAAGTACAGCACTGGAAAAACTACCACTACTACTACCACTACTACTACTACTACTACTACTACTACTACTACTACTAATAATAATAATAATAATGAAAGTGCATAAAAACGTTTAAAAATAATTTAAGACTGAAAAGACAGTAAAATAAAAATGTCGTAATGAATCGGAAAGTATGACAGAATGACTTCAAACTTGTGTCCCACTTGTATGGTAATGGTTAGCACAATGTTCACGAAAGATAGGGTTCTAGTTAAAGGCTCAGGGGTAGCTGATTTTGTGCTGTTTGCTTTGGCGGTCGAAGAACGTATCTACCCAGAGTGCTGTAATAAATAAAGCAATAATAATAAAAGCTAAAAAAAATTAGTAATGAAAATATTTTTGTCTCCTTGCATCTTTCCATTCTTCTTTTGAGTGGTTAGTAAAGTAATCTTCCAAGCCATGGGTTTTGAGATCGAACTTCACAGACTGCTTAATGAATGTGTGTATTTTTCAGTGCGCCTTCTTCGAATGTGCAACAAGGTCAATTTAAAGTATGTTTAACGGCAATACCATGGAAAATTACTCAAACCTCTTTGGCACTTCCCCTTTTGGGCACGCCTCAGGCGCCGAGTAATGTCTTCCCACAAGGAGAGGTTCTGCCTGGTGATGGGGGATAGCTAATATTAATTTGAAACTTTTTCCCGGAAAAAGCCAGGTAATATGACTGCTTTATGAATATGGAGTGGTACAAAAAGAAGTCTACACCAAAAACATTTTTATCTTACTTTTTCAAAGCGGTTTCTACCCCGAAAGAAATAATTGGGTATAGCTGGGAGAAAAAGAAGCGACATTAAAAAAATAAACGATGTTTGTTGTTCTCAAGTGAATTAGACAAAATAGCTCTCGGAAATTGAAAAATTCTTACGTTACTCCCAACATTCAGTTCATAAATCAGTGTGTCCACATTGAAACAATAGACAATAATTTTTAAAGAGAAAATACAAAGATTTCCCTTCACACTGCAAATTGAAATAAACCTATGACCGGTACACATTTTTAGCTCAACAGGAATATAGAAAAAGATATTGAAAAAAAAAAACAATTTGGAAATGCGAGCCGTCGACCTAAGGTCACACGATATATGCAGTCTTTAGTTTAGAACTCTGTAATCATTATGGCACTCACCCAACCCAAAATGGCGTCAAGTAAAGAACACCGTAGTTAAAGATGCCACATTATGGCGTTTCCGATTGTCAGCTGAACTCGGCTAATAGAGAAAATTGGCAAACATCTGTTTTCTTTTTCTTACCTGTTTACCTGATCGCCTACCGAGACAAGATAGACGCCAATTGTCTTTTTCTTGTGGAAGACATTGAGAGAATTCACAACGGACTGAAATTATACACGCAGTAAGATTAAAGAAGGGGTACTTGAGAAGATTCTAAATTTGGATAGCTAGTTTGCCTTTGTTGTATCTTTTCAAGGAGTTTGTGAGTCGCTAGTGAAATGGATATTCTTAGTCCGTGTAATTCTGTCGTCCTTTTCAGGGTGTGTGTGTAAAGTGTTTTGTGTGTGTGTGTGTGTGTGTGTGTGTGTGTGTGTGTGTGTATGCAACGTAACCGTAGCGAATAGAAAAACGATTTCGTCAAACCATCGTTTCTTTTTCTTTAAATGAAAACATTGCAAAGGTAGTTTCTAAGTTTCATAAATATTATTTTTCCTATTTACACAGATCACACGTAGTAACATATGAGGTGTGTTGAAAAAAAATTATTCGCCAAAATTAACTTATTTTCAATATCTTCAGAGTTTCAATTTATTTTATTTGATTAATATATATATATATATATATATATATATATATATATATATATATATATATATATATATATCAGAATAAAAAAAGGAGAATATCCAATATCTGACTCTATTGCGCATAGCTTAAAAATTATCGGCACGGAAAATAGAAACGGCGTGCAGAATTCAAATTCCAGCCGAGTTCACTTTCGCAATTGAAAAAGGTATAAATTCAACTCTTCTCCCACAGCTATAGATTAAATAGCACGGCAAAGTAAGATATCTAGCCTTGGTTGGCATCAAGCTAGAAGAAGATCATCTCTGAATTAAAACCGGTTGGCAACTTCACCACGTAAAAACGTTACTATAGAAACCATAGCAGTCACTTAGCGTGATGAGACTGTCGTCCTATATTCTACGGGTATTAAAGTGGAAGAGAAGGAAGTATAAATCTGAAATTTTAGTTTTAGAATGACGGAAATTATGGAAAGATTTGAATACTTTTATGGTTGTCATTTTGATTTTCAGAAAACCACCACTCACAGGTGACAAGTCTGCAAATAACTTATATAAAAATCCGATCGATTAGACATCTTTATTATACTTGTCAAATGAGCTGAGTGAAAATGCCACATGGCGCACAAGGTAGTTTCCTCTGAGGTGCAAAAAGTTTAAAAATGTATATACGACTATTGCTGATTATCAGTGAAAAGATTGATCAAACTGTGAATATGTTTGGAGCGAGAATATACTGATGGACGCTAGGAACAAACATGCCGACTGGAATAAGCGCGTTCAAGAAACTTGTAAAATCTACGATTATTAAATTAATCGGTAGGCGTGTTTTTGTTTTGTTTTTTAATCATTACACCCAAGCCGGGCAGTAAAAGCCACTAAGACACAATGGGGTTATTGAGTGTGAAAGAATAAGAAAAAAAAAGAGAAAGATTATTAAGGAGGGGGGAGAACAATAGAAGAAGTGTAACCAAGAAGACCGTAGATAACAATTGACATTGCATTTAAATTTTTGAAGATCAAAGTTGGCTAGAAAACAATGGGACTTGGAAGAGAGTTCCACAAGCGAGAAGTGCGAGAAAATAAACTGTTAACATAGAACTTACAGTTGCATCTAACCAATTCAACTGATGAGACCGTTATTGTCAATCTCGTGCTGCACTTAAATTCTTAAAGTTTAGGTACCATAGCGGGGAGGTTATCCAAATAATTATCATGAATATATTTATAGAAAGGGCAGAAGAAATTTACATTACGGCGGTGGGAAAGTAACTGAAGTCGAGACTCCAGGTCAGGACCAATAATGTTGTTGATTCTTCTGATTTTATCAAAAATCTCAAAATATATAACAAGAGCACTGAACAATATGCAGCAGCAATATTTACAGCATAGATGAATGGTAGACTTATAGATATGTAAGATAGATTCTGAAGAGAAAAAAATCGTCTAGCACGACACAGTCTACCAATTTTCTCAGCAGTAGACCTGGCAATTGATTCAGTATAATCTTTACACTTCATATCTCCATCGTATTGTAGCTTTTATCACAATATTATAGGTCGATATATTATAGTATCAGCCGAGAAGTTGCATCGTTTTTGGAGGTTATCATAAGCCATTCTGATGGGAGGCCGAAAAGGGTCTCTCATATGATTAATAGAGAGAAGTTTCGTTTTGGAGGTATTAAAATTAACAAGCTATTCCTTGCTCGAGTTAACAACAGATTTTAGGTCACTTTTGAGATCAGCAGTCAATTTGAACTGATTAGACAGGAATCAATAGTATTGTCATCAGCATAGATAAAGAGTTGAGAACTGATGCAATCAAGAAGTTTATTGGTGAAAATTAAGAACAACATAGGTCCGAGGGTAGATCCCTGGGGAGCACGTGCATTAGTACAAAAAGATCTAGAAGAGTGACATTTTCTTTTCGCGCTTTGATAAGAAAGACTGAACCAGTTAAAAAAATTCGTCCAGAAATGCCATAAGCTTTCAATTTGTAAAGGAAACCAAGATGATGCCCAAAGCAACAACTCGTGCTTCCCTATTCTTACCTAAAGTTTGATAGACTCTTTCAGCAATAATCATCAGGAATTGACCAAGAGAAGTGAAAGCCATATTGCTTGCTTGAAAGAAAGTCCTGCAATGTGAGATGCTTAACCAATTCATTGTTGATTGGGGATTCTAGTACTTTACCAAAAAGAGGTAGAAGGCTAATAGGCCAACAGTTCAAACGGTCAGACGGTTCAACAGAAGAGGATTTCCAACAAGCAGGAAAGCAAGACGAAACGAATAATTTATGTTAGCGTTTAGAGAGAAGAGGAGCCTGTCCGGGAGCACATTTCTTAATGACTAATACAGGGATACCATCAGGTCCACATGCTTTGTGGGGATTTAGTTGTTCTTAAATACAAATATATAAGTTGAAATATGCATTTAACTACATATAAACATTTTAATATTGATGTCTTCATAAAAGGTCCATGAAGGATATGTGAGTAGGCTAACGGTTATTGTCACAGAAAGTGGAATCGGAGTGTCGAGTTCAAATTTTGTTGCGTTCGCTTTCGCACTTGGAAAGGCATGAATCCAACACCTACCAACTATGGGATAAATAACAGAATGGACTCTCTGGCCTTGGAGAAGGATTACCATGAATTCAAAGCCGTTGTGAAGACAACAGGAAATCACCCCACCATTATTCTTAAGAAGTTATAGCAATTCAGAGATAATTTTAAAAAAGAAAGGAAGAATCTATGGAAGGCCAATATTGTCTACGCCCTGAAGTGACATGGCGTTAAAAAAATACGCCCATGCATACCGCCCCCAACTGCTGTTGTCCCAAACACATTAATATCACAAAACCTTATTACACCAGGCACCATTAATAATTCATGGGGGGTGAAAAAAAACATAAATCATTTATTGACAATAAAGGATGGAATATACGAATATTTAGTTTTCAACAAGTTTTTGGTGTCTGTCTTTAGCGACGTTATTATAAACATTAAGACTCTAAACGAAAGAGAAATATATTTGTGGAGATCTTGAAACTTGCTATTTTTCAAAGGCGTACATTTATTTTAAACTTATTAGACAAGTCACTGTTTAGAAGCTAATAATTTTTTTATTTCTGTATTTTCAAAATAAGTATAGACGTGAATCAATTCACTTAACTGCAACAATGGGTCGTAGGATTTTAAAGGAGCCTCCTAGAATTAAAATCATTAAGCGTTAAGAAACAAGCATTTCAAATGAATCCTGTCACGTGTTAAAGGTAATGTGCTTAATATTGCCATGCCAAACCGAGTGATTACAGCTCGCGTCGTTTGTGGAACAGCTTTTATTCGAATACACTACGAAAGGTGCAAGGTGTGTAGAAACACACTACTCCTTCATTCTAGGATTCGAATTAACCAATATTCGTGTATTCTAGGAGAGGCCAAAGTTTTACTTTAAAAGCGGAAGCGAATTTCAATTAATACAAACCGAATGTTATCCTTATGCGGAACAGCAGATCAAAGTGAAGATGGAGAAAGCAAAAGTTGTCGTCCTCATGACTTGCACCAGACTGCCGTATACATTAATTTATTTTTTTCTTATTCCAAACAGAAACGTTTGCTATTGCAATTGTTTTCACATTAAATTTAGAACTTTTTTCTTATCTGAGATCAAAAAGTAATTTATTGTATCGCTTTCTCTATATATCAGTGATTCAAAATATGCAGCACATAACCCATGAGGAATGGGGGTAATTTAGAATTTCACTAAGAAGCGCGAAAAACATTCCGTGAACTATTAAGGCTGAATTGATTAATCCGAAAAATCTTCAGATAAAAACCACAGGTATATACGATAATGAATTACCTTTAGATCCTAAATAAAAATAATTTCTTAACACTCAATTTGCGACAAAAACATGGGTGTATTCGCTCTACCACGTTATCAAACATTATAACCTGCAATCTACCTCATTTGCTACTATAGCATGCGGTCTACCAGCACCGCATCTATGGTAGGGATCTGTTTCTTGCTGCGTATCTAGCAGATTGTTCTCTCGTAAAAATGCGACTGGTGTTTCATCGGTCAAGATGACACGTCTATAAAAATCTTTCAGCAACATTTTAATCTGAAAGAGGTTATCCAGCTGATGTTAACGGTTTCAAACCTAGGGGGATTCTGATGTGGAAACTCCATTTCTTTCTTTTTATTTGGATAGGACACGCGAGAGGTGAGGTGAGGTGATAGTAGAATTCATCGTGGTAGACCGCAGGTGGACGGCACGAGAGGTGAGGTGAGGTCACGGTAGACCGCACACTATAGTAGTAAACGAGGTACCCGCTTGCTGTAATGTTTGATACCGTGGTAGACCGCATACTATAGTAGCACTGAAAGTTTTATCTGATTTTTGAGATGAAAATGTTGAACAAAATTTATCAAAGTATACCTCTCTGTTGTTTAGTAATGCTACTATGAGAAATTTATATCTTTTTCTTCCAGGTTATAAGAATTATAATATTCATAAAATAGTTTAGAACTTGCCCCTCTATTCGTCCAAAGTAAGAACACATTGGAAATGTACACTATGAGTTTTATAAAGGTGTCAACATAAACGCAGAAGCAAAATCCATCCAATGCGCTTATGGGGTGGTTGCAGTGAGTGAAACTAGTTACAGATATGGTTTTCTCGTTTAAAAACTGGGGATTTTAGCCTAGAGGACGAGCCAAGGCAGGGTCGTCCAAAAGGACACGATTCTAATGATTTGGAAGCTGATGTTACGGTAAATTCTGCCACTACAGCAAGGGAACTCAGTGAGAAATTTTTATTACAAAAATTTATACAACAGTCCTATGCGAATTATAAAAAAGATCAGAAAGGTTTACACTGGCTGGAAAATGAGTACCGCTCGACTTGTCTCCAGAGAAACATCAACTACGTGGCGCTTGTTGCGTACACAAATTCAGATGCACCTTTTGGACAGATTTGTTATCAGCGATGAGAAATGGATCCTTTACCCTAATATTAAGTATCGCCATCAGTGGATCAGTAAAAAAAATAGCAACGAATAGGAGAATTTCCTCTAAAGATCATGTTGAGTATATGGTGGGATATTCAAGGAATCTTCCATTATAAACTGTTAGACAATAATCAAATAATCATCGGTGATCTCTACTGCCCAAAACATCGTCGTTTGAAAGCAGCTGTGGACAGAAAACGTCCATCGTTAATCAATAGAATGGGAGTAATCCTCCATCACGACAAAATGTGCGATTGACTAAAGATCTCTTAAAGGAGTTCAGTTGGGAGAAATTGCTTCAATCTCCTAACATTTCTCCTTCTGATTATGGACTTGTTTAGGGATTTGAAGAACCATTTGGATGGCCTAAGGTTGGCATCAAGAGTAGAGGTTGAACCTGAGTTAACTTTGTATTTTACATCAAAACCTAATAAATTTTACAAACATTGCATCTATAAACTTTTTGAGATGAAATGAGGTTCTAGGAAGCAAGTGATGTTTCATTGGTGATTAAATAGTTCTATGTGCATTAGTATCGTCATTTGTAACATACACAAAACTTTCGTCCAAACCTGATATACAAAACGAAATATGTATCTCGTGTTTAACACTTATCACATAGATTACAATGGGGGAGTTATGGCAGGCTGTCAAGGAAAGATGAGGCAACGAAGGCGACATGGGCGCCACATAAGATATCTTCAATCGGTGACTCTCTGAGTGGATTGGACTATCCAATCTTAAATATTTCTAACTGGGTTCCACTAACAAGGTTGTATAACGCTTTTATCGGACTTGGTGTTATGGTGGACACACAAGGCTTCGTATAACGTTACTTTATTAGCGTGCTGCTTTCCCTCTGAAGTAGAACTCGCCTCTACTTGTGAGAAACAATAACTGACATAGCTCGGCATAAGTGACGGTTTACATATATATGTATGTATGTATGTGTGTGTGTGTGGTTTAATATATTCAGATTTAATATTGAAACTAGGATTCGAATTTGTTATTTTCTCCATTTTGTCAAAAACAAAAATAAGTGCCGTTTCCCCACTAAACAATCGCCAAGCGGCAGGTTTACAAAAATATCTTTGCTTAAGTACAGTTTATTTCCGGTAGCTAGTCTTTAATTCTCTTTCTCTTCTCAGCTGTGTGTCTGTTCATGACAGGCATATATTTTGGAGGTGTAATACACTGATGGACAATAAAATTGCAACATCCTGAATATGAGCTCCAATTTATTCAAGATTAAACGTACATGTAATATCGATAAATTACAAAAAATGATCATATATACAGAACAATAAACAGCTTCGCTAATAAGGGGTGTATCAACAATATTCAAACCGCATAAGATTATACACAGTATAACATCCTTGGGCATTAACTGTATGCTTACAATCGTACAGAATGCTAGTAATATCCTGCAATACATTATTGCATACTTCTTGCACCTGTTAGCGCAATATGCTAAGAATTATAGGTGAGCTAACTGTAGGAGTTAAGCATTGTCCCGTATGTGTTTAATGGCTTGGCAATAGTGATAGTCAGGAAATTTGTTAGAACAAATCCAGTAACAAGCCTTGTGTGGGTTCCTGCGGGAACAACACTTCTTGTTGCAGGAATGGCAGAACGGGTTGAACAATGTTTTTGACGAATATTCCCGTTTCCTCCACAAATACCAAATACGAAGAGAGTGCTGTAACTTATGGCATCCTCGTAGCAGCATGCCAGAAGTTAGGTCTGGGTGTTGTGAGCGAGTACTCTCTCGACAATGTCGCTAACTAAGATCTATATTGTACACGAATTGTCACGTCCAGTATGCACAGTAATTCTCCAAGTTGGTTCTCTGTGTCGCGTCAGAAGGTGTTTCTCGTATGAGTTCATCCCCCACATCTACCATTCTTCCATGCATGGAATACTGTTGCCATATATAGTCTGGTGCCTCCACTGTTCATCTCAATGTTCTCGACAAAATCCAAAGACGGATATGGAATGTGATCGATCTTTGGGACTTTGACTCCAGTCACTTTCTCATAGACGTAATATGGCTTCCCTTTGTCTTTTCTATAAATATTTTTATGGTATCTGCTTCGACGAGCTATTTTCACTGGTGCCCTAACTGTATGAATTTAAGCATGCTACAAGGTTGGCATCTTGGTCCCAACCTTTTTCTGTCAAAACAGTTAAATGTAACCGCCTCTTCTACTCCAACAGCTTATTTTCTCGCACTTCCCGACAGTGGAACTTCCTTCTTCTTCCCTGATAACTATAATCTTAAAACAAAAATATGTAATGTCAATCAACATCTTCTGATGCCTCGATCCCCTATTTTTATCGTTCTCCGTTCTTTTTTATCCTTTCCTCAATTTCCTGGGTATAGACCCAGTTTGTTTTCCCTTACTTTCACTCTCAGTAGCCCTTTGTGTACTAGTGGCACTTCTGCCTTACTTGGGGTGAAATGCTTATAAAAAAAATGACAATCCAGCCACTTGAAGGTACATAATATGACTCCTCTGTCTGTAGCATGACACTTGATTGCATTGGACTCTCACTAAACTGAATTGTATTGTAGCACAAGACCCCATCAGACAAAGACGGTGCAATTATATGAGTGTTGCTAGACCCCAAGACTGAAGGTGTTGTCATAAACTCCACTAACCACAAGCATGCATATACTGTCCCCCAAGTCAAAAATCAACATAGTCCTTCAGAGGGTCACATTTTCCCCTCAGTATACATGAGTTAAATAATTTTTTTCTCAAGAAAGAGAGAGAGAGAAACATTTTAGCAGAGGAAATCCAAATGACAAATTTTATGAGATTTTACTTGTAAACCCACATATATTTTTATCATTCATAAACTTTTTTTTTTTAATTTCTATTTTATTTTTACACAATTGAACTTGTGAATAATTCAAATAAGAAATGTAATGATATCTCTTATAAAAATCATTGTAAATGATTTTTTTTTTTTTGAAAAAAATAAAATTTATATTTCATTTGATTTTTGCCAGAATGATTCAGGTTGTAATTAAATAGTGCAAATCAGAAATAATGAATAAGCTTTCTGCAAAAACTTTAATTCCCATCCATCTTTTTTTGTACCATGACAGCTGCTTTACCAATTGAGCTAAGAAAGTTGATGGTTGCAGAAGATCAAATAAACATATTTCTTTTTTTCTTCTTCCAAACATCTGATGTTCTTATTTGTAATATATCTTTTAAACTAATAATAGTAGTAAAATTATAGTAAATTTATTCCTATTAGATGAAGCAGCAACAATTTTGATTCAAATTTCTTTAATTTCAGTTATATAGAATAACAGATTCATTAATTGCTATAAAAAGCAACAGAAATTAAGATGAAAGAAATACTATTAATGATAATGTTTCCTTTAATATTAAAACTCAAAACAAATTTGTATGCAATGAGTTGCTCTCTATCACTGATGTTCATTATATTTAAGGTGATCAAAATTAGCAAAGAAATTATGTTGAAAACAACAAGAATGAAGATTATTGAATAAAGTGCCACATTGAGAGAGCGAGAGAAATGTTTTCACTCAAGTTCCATTGAGTACAAAGAAAATCTGACTTCATAGTTTTCTTAACTTTAATTTACAACTTACTTTTAAGTGATTATCTTGATTTCAAGCTGCTGAAATATTCAACAATACAAAATTGAAATCATCTACCACCAAAATAAAGTGAATTTCTATAGCAGCAAGAGAAAATTTAACAGAAAGATGTCTTATTTGATGGGAATTGACCCAGAATTTTTATCAGATTTTGTAGAAATACATGAGCTGGTCATCTCTGCATGCTGAGTAGTTAGTAGGCTACCACTGAGTACTGAGTTTGATCCTCACTGGGTGGCTCATACTTGTAGTATTATGTCAAATTAAGCTAAGCTTAGCAAATAACACAAGATTGAATTGTTAGTGGTATTTCCAGTTGGAGGATGAGTTTATGAAAACAAGTCAGTCTCTAAATGAAAAATTTATCTATTCCTCCCTGCAAAATTATACAAGAATACTCTAGCATCTAAGCAAATAGTTCAACAGTCAGATATAGAAAAAAGACAATTTACACATTAGAGCAGTGTTTCTCAACCATTCTTACTTCAAGGCACTCTTGTAGAATAACTAAGACTTTGGGGCACACTGTAAATATTAATAAGGAAAAATTAGTCATGAAATTTGAAAATATGAATTTTTAGTTTAGCATTCACAAAGAAGATCAACAGTACAGTTTTTATTTAAAGGAATGTACATAGAATCTGCTGTTTTTTTTCCTTTTTTTTTGTTTTTAGAGTGGCTGATAATAACGGATTTAAATGCCTAGAAGAAAGCATAAGAGAAAGGATTATCCACTCCTTAAAGATTAAAGAATTTAGCATCCAAATGATAAAGATTTGACTTAGACATGGAAGCCAGGTGCTTGGTGTCTCTGGCTTTTTAAAAATAAAGATTTCTTTTTTTTTTAAATATAAAATGAATTCATAAGGGGCACACCTGTCTACCTTTCAGGGTGCATTAGTGCACCCAGACACACCAGTTGAGAAATGCTGCATTAGAGGAAAAAGTTGGTGCAAGGCATTTTCCATTTGGCAACATCATCTGGCAGTAAATATCTAATTCTTTGTGTATAGATCACTAGGGAGTAGAAGATACAGTTAAAAAAGCAGAGAAATTCCAATGAATAATCAGTTTATTTTCCAGTATAAAACAGAACATGATTTTAGAGCAAAGAAAATGACCAAAACTTGAGAAAAAGAAAGAGAAAAATGACCCCTTCCCAGGATATTTTGTTTACTGTTGCAATTTGCAAGCATTACAAAATCATGATATTGACCCTTGCAGTATAAGACCACTAAATCAACATTACACAGAGAAAATAAATCAAAATAAAATTGAATAAATATTAACTTGTTTGTTTTGGTTTTAATTATGAAAGATTTATTTCCCTTTGTTGCAATATGCCATCAGACAAATAATTGTCTTTCAAATCTAATTTGACCAAATTTTGTCCATGGTGAATCCTGGAAATAAATGGGATTGAGTTCTAAATTAAAGTAAAACACACAGCAGATATTTAGACATGATTTGGAGTGAAAAAAAACTGCACTTCATACACAGAAATTATGAACTGTTTATATGGAAAATATAGAAATGTATTGATTCTTTTATAAAGTAGAAAGTTATATCAGCAATATTGATTGTCATTAGAAAGACCGTGAAACATAAGTAACAATGAGAAAAAGAAAAATTTATAAAAACGTATTACAGAAAATATATTTTTTTTAAAAATTCAATTAAATGAAAACAACTGATTTTTTTTTTCCTTTTTAAAATTTTTATTTCCAAATGGAAGAAAAATATCAATACATCTTTGTGTTGTTCTTCTTCAATGGCATGGAGAGAGAAAAGCCCGGAAGGGAGCTATTTTTTTAAAACTAGATTTCTTAGCACTGAGATCAACCAAAAAGAATATGATAAATAAAACCATCTCCATTTATAAAGAAATTATATACACAATGGATACTGACTTGCCAATCACCTTCATATGTTAACAGGGAAATGAGAAATTTTGCATCTTATAAACAATTAAATTGATTGTAACTCACCAAAAGCAGTTTATAATTAGTAATTTTCAGAAACAAATTCTCTTAATTGTCTCTGAAAAATTAATGAAAGGTAATCTTTTGCTGAATTTAAGTTAACCATGATGATCGTATCTATTGTAAACAAAATCTGAGTGACTTATTCTTAACTGAATTTTGTTAAAATAAAGTGTAGTTTTTTTTATTTATTTCATTCTTACATTCAGCAGTGCCAAGGGAGATTTTTTTTTTCCTCAATACGAGAAGCAATTATAAGATTTTAATATCAGTTCAAGAAAACAAAATGGATAGATTAGAAAGATCTCTTTTCCTTCATTTCTGATTCCTTTTTTTGTACATTATCTATAATTAAATGGATTTGCTAGACAAAGACTTCATCACAATTTACCAAAAAGAGAAACTTCCAGCTGTGACACAAAAATATGTTCTTCACTGAAGAAAGTTTTTCAGTATCTTGTATATTTGTGTAAACAAATACTATTCAAAAATATTTTACTTGTCATTGTATATGATATATTAACACATATTCTTGTAAACTTCTTCTTTAGTTATAATGACAGTTTCTAGGCTTAATGTTTCCCACTCAAAGACTTTGAGATATAGATTCTCTTCTTTTAACAATTGTAGAAGAAAACAAAAGAATACAATTTTTTTTTTAAACTATGTCTGATAGTCTAAATAACCAAAAACATTTGCCATAAAAAGTTTTTGTGAGGTCAGGAAAATGACACTCACTATACATACAAAATTCAATTGGTTTTCATAAGAGCAGGAAACAAAGATTAATAGAAATATTGATTATAAAAACCATTTTTATCAAATAATATAGAAAATTTTTCATCTAAACTATTTACCATGAGAGAAAAGTTAAATCTAGAAAATGTTTTCTTTATTAATTGACTGAAAATAATCACGGCTATATTTGGAAAACTTTCTGCCATCTTCATTAAAACTGAAAAAAAAAAAAAAATGAGAGTATGAATCCAGAAGAAACCAAATGAAACAGTGACTTTTTTTTAGGAAAATCTGTAGAGGATTTCAATTTCTCTAGCTAGCTATGGACGGAGAGTCGGATATGATCTATGTGGAAAAGTTTACCAAAGGAAGGAAAGGAGAGAAAATCTATAAACAAAATTGAGAGATTAAAATATAAATAAGTTAACTAAGAAAAATAGAAATTGTGAAAAATTTAAAAAAAAAATAAATAAAAGGAAACAGTTATCAAATTTGTAACCCAAATTTTGTTTCAATTATTTTTTAAAAATGCATAAGAAAAAACCCATGAATATGGGTCAATATTATTGGAGAGGCAATAAATATTCTCATTCTGGACAGAACAATGTCTGAAATAATCCTTTTGGCTAAAAAGAGAGAGGAAAAAGAAATGATTTTGAATATTTCAATAAAAAGAGAAATTATATAGGGAAAAAATAGTTTAACATAAAAATAGGTCAAAGTTTTAGAGTACATTATTAGAATGTATAACTTTATTAAAGAAAATAAAATACATCACAAAGGATCATTTCAATACAGAAAAAAAAATCTAGTTTGAGAATATCATTCTTAGAACAGTTGATTTCATGAAAAAGAAAAATTACTTTTTCTTAAAGAAAAAGAAATGTGAATCCCAACAAGATAAACATTGTAAGGCACTCTCTGACCGACCAATTGTCTGGGCGCTTTCTTGATGTTTTTATTTTATACAAATGGACAGGGTCTTCAGGGGACTGCAACAAACCCAAGGAAAATTTACAAGGGGCAGGGAGAAGAGTAGTTGAGATAAATTTATCTGGGTGGAGAATTTTATTTACCAAAATATATATGTGCCACCTCTCAGATATAATCATCATCCAGTCTGGTGTCTGGCAACAGTTCTGGCATCCAGCCAGTAATAGTGTATTTATGAAACACTGTAGAAATGACAGAAGTTTTTAAAATTTTTACTTGTTACTACTACTACTTTTGATGAAATACTAAAAGGGGAAAAAAAAAGTTTACAAATCTATCTCCAGATTAAAAAAAAAAGGTTTTGCATTTGATTGCCTAAGTGTTAATGCAAGTGGTACACATTAAATGAATGTTTTATTCCAATTGGTAACTAAGTAATATATACTATTTTTTTCTCTAGTAATTTTTTTCTCTGGCTGTAGAAATGACCATTGTAAAAATTCATGGAAATTGGACACTAAGTAATATCCTTCCCTATATATATATATATATTATATATATATGTGTGTGTGTGTGTGTGTGTGATAGGAAAAAGAACAAGTAGGAAACAGATTTTGTCAGATTCCTATCCATACATAATATATATATATTTCAACCTAAGCAAGCCGATAAGAGTACATTTTATATATATATATATATATATATATATATATATATATAGTCAAACCTAATGAGCCAGACACACCTACCAAGGTTTCACTTAGGCAGATCGTCAGGGTCGGCTGGCTAAAGAGGCAACAGAAAACGGCGTATATATAGAGATGACCACCAAGATAACACCACGTGACCAAGGAAGAGAAAAAAAAAAAAAAAAGAAGAGAAAAAGAAAAGCGACAACCGGGGGTGGGTATTTATTTATATATATATATATATATAAATAAAATGTTCCACCACCATTTCTTTTGCTCTCAGTAACCCCTCATATATTAGCGGCTTTTATCGCCTTGCTTAGGTTGAAATGTTTAAAAATATATACACACATGCACACTCTCATATATATATATATATATATATATATATATATATATATATATATATCTCAAGTGAAAGACTGGTTTATTAGTAGTATGGGGAAGATAGTGCAAAGTTAATATTTTATTATTTTTAGCAGTGAAACAACTTTATAGGAAAATGTGTCACAAAAATGAACTTTTTTATTTTTTCTCCCAAAAATCAACAAAAGATTTGCTCAGCAGAATTTAAATTTGTGTTTCTTTTTCATTTCTTTTGATCAATGAGTTTTTCATATGTTTTCCTCAGTATTCTTACGGGTTTATTTTCATGTGTTTTCATCATGAAAAGCTATTTTTATGGAAGGAATCTCTGGATGTGGGTGTCTGAATTTTTGGCTACAACTGTAATTCTACAGGTGGCAAAAAAAAAGAACAAAAAAAAAAAAAACAAAAAAAAAAATCAAAACAAAACCAAAAGACCAGGCATATTTATTTTGCAAACTGCCATGTGAAGATTATTGGAAAAAAAAACGATTTTTGTTTATGGACTTTAATGAAAAATTTTAAATTTTTACATTCCTGATAGTAAAAACATAATGGGAAAAAAAAATTATTCTTATTTTTTTTTTCTTTTTAAAGATGATTGTCTTTAAAGAATATATGATTAAAATAAATTTGAAAAAAATTGTTTCACAATTTTAGCTTCTTGATAGACCATGTTCACTGGGTAATTAAAATATAAGAGGTTAAATGCTAATGGTAATATTAGCCACTTCTTTATGAGGAAACATTCAACATTCATTGACCGAGCAGCCAGTAAAGGCATAAGATGATTTTCACTTAAAGGATCTCTCACTGTTAGATATGATCAGATATATTTCCATATATCTACTCATACCTAGCAGTAGAAAGAAACATATTTGCAATTTTAAAAATTTTATCACTTAAAGTGGCTAGACAGTAATTTTAAAATTGGTAGCAGTTAGGAAAACAGTTTTACAGCAGATATAGGAACAGTCCAAGGAAATGTGAAAGCAATCTTAGTAGTATTGGGAGAAACATTAAAACAGTTGTCAGAGTTTTACAGCAGAAGTTAAAATGACCGTAATAACATTTGAAGATATTGTCCTTTGCTTGAAAACTATTTCTATTGTAATTTTAAGGAGATATTTTATTCAAAGATTTTCTTGGTGTTAAATGCTATGAGGAAGAATAAACTGCTTTCACTCCTCTATATTAAGTGGCCAGAAATATTTTACCCGCCATTAAACTGTTGCCAGTCAGCAGTTTTTGTTAATCTCTTAATTTTACAAAAAATAGAAGGTGCTCTTCTGTGTACAAATGGAAAAGCTGTGGTAACTGTTATCAACAGAAGTAAACTGATAAGTATTATTTTAAACCCCAAAATGTCATGGCAAATTAAACAAAGGAATATTCAGTTTTCTTTTGTTTGTTTCAAAATATTTTCCCAAATAATATGACATTCAATAAATGGAAACCCTTTTTTTTTTTGAAAAGAAAGACATTCATGTAAGATTGGTAAAATATAATTTTTTTTGTTGATTCTTCTTTTTTTTTTATAACTAAGTACATCATAAATAATTATGACAGTATAAAAAAAATCCTTTAAAATTGTTTTGTTTTTTCATTTAAGAAACCAGTTTGCCATGAATGTGTGAAGCTTCACAGGGGATATCATAGTTAAAACTAATCATATCACAGTTAATTTTACCCATAAAAGCAAGTATCTTTTACTAGAACTGACAATGGTGTAGTCAGTAATTTTTCCAAAAGGTTTTCTTGTTTGGATACATTTAATTCTACTGAAAGCTTAAATATCTATATATATATATATATATAGTTCATATAATATAGTTCATTCAGAAAATATCTCTGTCTTTGCTATTCTCTTGAGATATGTTTCATAATAAGATCCTTATTTTATATTATTTTTTGTTCAAGCATTCTCAACAACAGAGATAGGAGAGGGAGTAGAAAGTGGAACTGCTAATAAAAGGTTCAACTATTTTGAGGAGGAACAAAGATAATAATCAGTCAATTCAAAATGAGTAACCGATTTATTTTGCAATTCTCCCCACAACCAATTTCATTCTTTTCCAGCTAAATTAAAAAATAAAAAACAACAAAGATGAGGATATTAGTCTGAATGAACCCCTAAGATACAATAGTGTTTAACTTACAAATAAAATATGAATTTTACTGAAAAAAAAAAAAAAAAAAAAGATGCTTACTTTTAATAACATTTATACATTTTTTGTTTTAAGTACAAAAAATATTTAAATGCTTCTGTAAATAATTCACCCTAAATTTTATGTTCAAGAAATTTAAGACTACTTTTAAAAGTTAATTTAAACTGTTACACTTTACTGTATTTGAGTTGACCTAACATTTTATTAGGGATATTCTTTTATTTCCAGGTCACATGACATAAGGCCATTTTCAATCCACAAGAGTTTATAAACTGGAGGAAAGAAAAGGAAGGAGAAAACCTGACTTTGAAGTCACACAACCATTAAAAGTTTCAGAGGAAAATTTCATCTGGAACTCCAATTAAAAAGTGCAACAAATTGAATAGAGAACATTTATAATTGATGATAATAAATCAATTAAAATAGAATCAATTAATTATCAATTAATTATCAATTAAAATATAATTTTATAGACTTGCTTTTTATTTAAAAAGGAATATATTTCATATAAGAATTTGTTAAAAAGTTTTTTTAAAAATCCATCCCACTTAAAAATATATAGGTTAACAATTTTTCCCCCAAACCTTGTACCAAAGAATTAGTATTCACAATATCTTGCTAAGGTCACAAAATGGAATTTGTCTTTAATGGTTTCAGATTAAAACCTGGCCAAAGAGGAATGATTTAGAATTTTAAAAAAATTTCCTTAGAGATAATTAAAACAGTATGTGAGGAAATGAATACCATCACACATTTAGGTCTTGTACTCCAGAGACAATACCAAAAGGCCGTAGATGATAAACATAAAATTCTAATGTGTGCATTTCCCTCGGTCCAACATAATGAAAAGTTATTGCATAGTCACTGATGTTGTTGATTCCCTGAAAAAAGAATTTAAAAAAGTCATTAAATAATGATTAAAAAAAAAAGAGTTTTATTTAGAACATTACTTATTTAGGAAAAGACAATATATTTCTTGTTACAGATTTTGAAAGTAAAATTATATTAGGAGTTGGTCAAGTTGGGTAGAAGGTTACATTCTTCAAGAATTCATTGTAACGGTCAAACACTTTCAATGGCTGAAAAAACAGTACAGTATTTTGATAAAGTTTCTTAAGAAATTAGAATTCATTTAACTCCAAGTTGAAACAAAGTAACTTGTTAGCTATTTCTTTCGCCAATTTCTCAAATAGAAACAATTAATAAAAACACATTACAAAATTTGAAGAAGGACATTATTGTTGCTTTAGATATTTTCATCAATAAGTAAGATATTTCAAGTTCATCTTTGGGAATTTGTAAATAAAACTGCAACTCACAGCCCTCATGTATGTTGGATATTCAAAGTAGAATAGATAAAGATTATACTCTCTACTTTCTGGTATCATTAGAGATTCTAGCAAAGTGCTAAATTGTTAAAGCTTGTTAGGCATAAACACATCTAGAAGGAAAGTTCCAATTAGAACCAGAGTGAAAGGATTTTCATCCCAGAACTCAATTATGTGTAAAAATCACAATGCCCTCATGATACAAGAAAAATACTTAAATATCAATAAATTTACTTAGCGATTAAAAATAGAACACTTTATTACAAAGCAGAATAAAAGCGAGACAGTATAAGATTTGCATACATCACAAGTAGCAGCCAACATCTCTCTCCTTGAATAGTGTCAAATTCATGGCTTATCATTTTGTAAATGTATTTGTCTATATAAATAAATCTATATAAAAAACAAGAATTAAAATTCAGTTTTCCTATAATTGTTAAGAAGCAAAAAAACAAAATGAAATTTCTTTGTCTCCTCTTCAACGAAATCCCACTTTTGTTGGCATAAAAACATTGAAGTTATTTCAGAACAACTATAGAATGACAAGGAAAGATTTTTTTAGTTTTCAAAATTATTATTTCATTTAAAAGTTGAATTAAATTTGACTAGAATAGACTGGATACACTTCTTGAAGAAAAGAAAAACAAACACAACATACAAAAAAATAAAATGAAAAGAAATTTACCGATCTTGCTCCATTTGAATCATAAGAGTAAAACCAACTTGGATATCCTCCATGAAGATGGGTTCCTGGGTTGAAACAATGGAATCGTGATCGTCCTAAACTGTCTACAGTTTTCCCAGCAGTAACATTCAGTTTTTGCAAACAGCTCCCCATTTCAACATCTTCAGCACCACCATCGGCTCGACATATTTTGGAATTTCCTAAAACAGCAAATCGACGTAAGGCTTCTTTGCTGAGAACATAACCAGCACCACCGCTATGATAGCCCCCTTTCACAATTGGTTTGAAATGATGTCCAAAATAGACAGGTGCATTGTGGTTTTTACTTGAGAGGAAGTAACGTAAATTTTCCACAATTACATACGTATCATCATCAGCCTTCATAAACCAGTCAGCATCATTGAAATGATTTTTGTAGACATAAAGAAAAGCCCTCATAGTTTTTCCTGTCAAATGATCTCGCCCCTCAGAGACATTTAGGCCTATCGTGGGGAAATTAGGGTCCGTTGTGGAACTCATAAACAACATGACATTACAACGCTTTCCCCAGGTATGTTTGACATGTTTTGCTTTTGATTGTAAATTATTCGGATTTGTCATAATCCAACAAAGAACACGTACTTTCTTCTTCAACTGATTTGCTATTGTGTCATCATCTGCAAGTTAGAAAAGAGTTTATTAAAAAATGCTTTACCATGAGAAAGATATAAATAAACTTTTAAAGTAGTCATTTGGTGCATGGGAACCACTATTTGCAATGTTCTGTACACATCACAAATTCAGATGAATGTCAAGAGCGTACTGAAAGGATTTTCATTGTTTTACAGACTTCTAATCCAAAACTTATTTCATATCTACATCTAAAGAGGATCTATAATTCCACTATATTACTATTAATAATAATGATATATATATAAAAAATATATGGCAAAAAGAATTTTTAAATCTTAAGAGAATCACGAGTGGACCCATAAATATTAAGGTAACTTGTAACAGATAATTTTGGCTGAGTGTAAGAAATATACATAGTAAGGAGACAGAATTATAAAGTCGATTGGATGAAGTATTAGTAATCACCTATTACTGCTTCTACTAAAAGGCTAAGAGATAAGTAAGACCAAAAATGTACAATATCAAAAATACACTTCAAAATAAATTTCATGGGAAAATTTCAGAAACAATATTTTAATGAATTCAGGTAGTTTTTGCTTGCTTTTTTAATTATCTTCAAATTTATTTCTGAAATTACTTTCATTTATAGGATATGTTTCTTACTGGATTTTCACAATATAAAACATATCTAAAGTAGAAGATATATTTGTATATAAAGTGACTGATGCACTTAATAAAACAATATGAAAAAGTTATGTTCAAAATTCTCTTTTTTTTTTTTGTTGCATGTGTCAATACTTCAGGCATTAATGAATATAGGACCATTAGTATTTTTTATTCTGCTTATAAAAAAAAAGCAAGTGTTTTTTTAATCCCATTATTGTAACTCCTTTCTGGTGGAGCTGCATGATATTTCAGAATATTGGCTTCTGTAAGAAGTTAATTTTGGTACTGTACCTATAGTTGAAGTTTCTTTAATATTGATAAATGTAGACTTCTTCAGTTTGAATAGTTGTTTTTATTTATTTATTTTTAATGTACATTAGATCAAATTTTATTATGTAAGTCAATATTTTCACAATAAAACTGGAAATAACTAATTCATGTTGGTAAAATTTTTAAGATATTTTAATATAAGCAATTTTAAGAGATGAGTTTCAGTTTATAATAACCTTGAGTTTATTATAATCTTATTAAACAAATATTGATAATAACTTGCTTATGCAAACAAAAGTGCATCACATTTTTATGGATAAATAAATCTAGAAGATATCAGCCACAGTAACATATTTGATTAACACAATATTCCATGTACCTGAACAAATTATTTTTGTTTTATTACTAAAATTAGTCTTTCAGCCATTGATTTTTAACATTTTTCTACTGTTTCATTATATGCACCAGTTTTACTTCCCACAGATCTTTGCTTGAATATTGTTTTGCATTATCATTTAATGATGGGTCACAAGTTTTCTATCGGGTGAGATTTTTAAACTATTCCATTAATTTAATGTTTTTACCCCCAGCTTTTTTGGTAAGGTGGCTAATAATTAGTTTTTTTTTGTCTTGTATGAAGACATTCTTTAACTTAAACCTTGCTTGTCACCTTTTCCTGCCCACAAACTTACAGTTCTCTGCATTTATCTTGATACCATCATTAACTTTGATGGGACAGAAAATTTTATTGCCTACAATACAAAACTAAAGTATTACTGCATCTCCCTATTATTGTCTTTGAAGTCAACCTAATTCCATGAGTGACCAAAGCTCTTCTTCAGCCACCAGTGCCATTCAATGTTGCTCAACATCTACAAGTAAAGATTACTGTTACAAAATCAGTTTCCATGTATTTCTTCACTCAGCTTACATGTTTCCCCATTCAGTGTTTACTTAAAAGCATAATTTCGTTGCTTTAATGTTATTACTATTCTGAATCTTTGTTTACATTCACAACACCCACTTCAAATATTTTCTTGCTAGTCAATCAATTTTTCTTGCCTTTTCATTTTTCTCAAATCTTTGTGACAATCTTCAAGCCAAGTTGGTTGCAGTCCGTATTCTACCAATGTTTTCATTTTTTTAATTTTTTTTTTTTTTTATTTCTTTCTGATCACCTTCTTCCCAATTTCCAATGTTGTGTTCTCATCAGCCAATAACTTTACAATATCTTGTTTTTCTTTTGATATTATCTTTCTCACAACAATCTTTATATATCGGAAATTTAAAGCTGAATATCAGTAATTTTTTTTTTTATTATTATTATTGTTATTGTTATTATTATTATTATTATTATCCATATTTGTTTACAATATGATGAACTAACATTGAGTTGCATAATAAAATCTCACACCACCAAATAAGTTATTGTAAATATTTCTAAGAAAGATTTATAATCTGAAATTAACATTGCAAATTTATCATATAAATATATATTTTCTTATAGTAATGTTCACCCAATACAAAGCCCAAGTGCCACTCAAGGTAGAGGGTTACTGTGTACTATTAAAAAAAAATATATAAATATAAAATAATAATAAAAAAAATCAAGAAGTGCAGTTCATGAGGTAATGCAGGAAAGATAACGGACAACCCAAGACTTGAAGAGGTCAAGGTTGTAGTGACTGGAAAACATCCTACCAGGAGTTTGTTCCACATAGCAGCAGTTCTTGGTAAGAAGCTGTCTGAATGGAACTTCTTCCTATGGGAATACGAAAGGAAAAGATAACGGTCAACCCTAGACTTGAAGAGTAATGGTAGTTAAGAAATTGACTGTGGATTGAGCAGGGAGAAATCCATACTAATTATCGCTCAGGAGTTTGTTCCTGTTGAGGTATTCAATGACCTTATTGTTGATTATTGATTCGAACACCTTGCTTATACTGTGAAAAATGTTACCAACATCTTTTGATTAATATTATTATTGTAAAAATATTGACTTGCATGAAATTCTAACAGTGTAGTTTCATGTTCAACACAAAGATGATAAAATCATTGAATATCAATAACTCCTAAGTTTAGAAAACAAATGTTTAAGGGTGCAAGTGAGGCAATTTTGTATACATCAGGGGCTGAAATTGAAGATCAAGGATTGCCCCCCATTTGACTCCTTATAATTATTCAGGTACTACTGAATTCAAGTGTAGGAAATTAAATAAAGCAAAACTAAGTGCCATGCCATTCAATATTGCTGGAAACATAATTTTTACCAAAAACATTAAATTTTGCAAACTCCGCAATTTACATAATTAGACTATTTTAAAAAATTCATCACACACTTTTTATGGTTTATCAACCTTTTTTGGGTTATTTAAAGCCAAAACATATTTTGGATTGTATAAGGTTGTTTACAGTACCGAGTGGTCCCCCATCTAAGTACTGACTGGGCTCAGCACTGCTTAACTTCAGTAATCAGATAAGGACCAGTGTTTTCAGCTTGATTTGACTGTAAGCCCCACTGGAGAGAAAGAAAAGAATTGTTTACCATTTCATAATAATAATACAAAAAAGGAAAAATCTAACATCTTCTTGTGAGTGTCTGGACATGAAATTGTTAAAGTTGTTTTTAACTCACCATGGTGATGGTGAGAATCATTGGTTTGATGTTCATTATCATCTGTATATCCACGGTCAGTACCAGGGATGTTAAATGACTCATGTTCATGGTTGTCATTTCGTACAATCAGATTGTTCCAGAGAATACTATTCATCGAACTGGTCAGCATTGAGATGGTCAGCCCAATAGAGATGCCAAAAACTACGTAAAGAAATGACTGGGGACGGCCAAACATCTTCTGAGAAAGCCTGCAAACAGAGAAGATGGAATGTCAGAAAGAATGGCAAAAGTCAAACATCTTTGCAATACTGACAATCTATTAAGGAAATAGAAGAGATTGTTATTGCTTGATAGTACCACTAAGAAGAGTGATAGTGTCACATTACTACTTAGAAAGATTCTTAAGGTGTGACAAAGACAAGTGATAGATTGACTAACCATACAGTATAACAAAGGATGGTAGATAACAGATGGAGAAAGTGGTGATGCCCTAAAAATAATTACGGAGCAACTAAAAGCAACAAAAGATTCAAAGATGCAAATGAAAGGAAGAGAGAATAAGGCAACATTGACAAAAAGCTAAGAGTAAAATGGAAAAGCTCAAAGTAAAACAAATTTCATAACTACTAAACTGCCAATGTCTTCATCATGCCCAGAAAATGGAACTGGTGAAAAAAAAAAAATTAAAATTTTTATATAACTATTTGTGTCACTTTGTATTAATATGCTCTTTAAAAACACAAACCAAAATACACTGTTTTGCACTCAGTCATCTTGGTAAATGTGTTGGTAATGTATAAGAGAAAACGAGAAAAAAGCAGAGATTATCTGCCCCCAACCCTTTGAAGACAAATGTGACACAGCATTTGTGTGTGTGGCAGGGGGAAGTATCTAACACATGAATCAAGGTTGTATAAAGAGTCATCTAGAAATTGCTTAGTTACCTCAGCTATTGAATCTTAGTGCAATGGAAGGCTGCTGCCTGCCCTGGGGTGGGGCATGAATTATTGGCTTCCTGTCCTGGATGTTCTTTGTTATTAAATTTTAAGCTTAACTGCCAATCTCCAAAGAAAATGTAGTTTGTCATCAGAGTGTGAATATTTAATGAGATGCTATATGGCTCGCTATGCCAGTCAGTGTCATGCTATTCTCCAGGACAAAACTTTCTTTGCAATAAAACATGCAAAAGTAACAAGATAAAGTTGCTATGATCCACCAGAAAATCTTATTTGCATAAATAATTGAGTTTACTGGCCAAGAAATTGTGCAGCTCTTTCTTACAAGTTATAGAAAAAAATTGAAAACACTACAATGTTCTAATATGTTAAAAAGTCAAAATTATTCTGTTGCGATTACGTGTATATTTATCTACCACAAACCCTTTGGTTATATTTTGATAAATCTACAAATCTATAAAAAGATGAACACACATTTTTGTTTTGCAAAATAAAACCATTAAAATATGAAGGACTTTGTATTTTATTTTTAAAAAGTTAGCAATAATATGAACAAATAAAATGAAAAGCCCACAGATAAAAAAAAAAAAAAGAAAACTTCCATACAAATGGATAAGAAAAAAAACAAAAAAACTCCCAATTATTTTTAGAACAGAACAGTATGAGAAAGCACTGAAAAATTCTTGACTCAACTAAAAAAAATATTTTTGGTCATTTGTTCAAATTTTGAGAATTGGGTTATTCAAGAACTTTTCTGCACCCCCTCATATATCACTTACCATGAATTATAGAATTGTATAAGTCATAGAAAGACAGGCACAAGAAAACATATTCAAGACTGTAACATAACAATGAACGGAGTATGATAGGTAGAAAAAGGTACATAGTTTGCAGAAAGGTTATGCATAAGATTAAAAAAAGATTTCCCCAAGAAGTGGTCCATGTTTTAAATTGCTCCATGGCAGCAAAAACTATTTCTTAAAAATTCTCACCAGAAAAATCAGGTAAAAATTAATAAACTATGTTGGCTGTTCTTGTTGTACTCAAAATAATGATTCCTTTTTTGTTTTCTTGCTTTTTCATCCTATTCTGGCAGTGTTATCTGAACAGAGTATTTGCATTTCCCATTTTGTTGGCATTCACAAAATAATCTTTGCTTGAAGGATTTCTAAAATCAAAACAATGCAGAAATATGAATGAATACTGCAAGCAAAAAGTTAAAAGAAAAAAAAGAAACACAAGGGGTTGTATTCAATATCTTGCTTCTTTTGCTTATTAGCTGAAGAGAAATGTACTTTTGAAACAATGCAGTATACAAAGACACAAAGCAAATGTAAAAAGAATTCATGCATTTTGGTCAGTAACGATATTTGGGAAGAAAGTCACAAACCAGAAACAAAAAAAAAAACAAAAAAAACAGATTTTAAAGAAAACACTTTAGAAATAAGAGATCATCTCATACAATGTCATTGTCCTTAAGTTAGTATTTATTTTGTTGCTTGCACAGGAGATAGAGAAATCCAAATTTCGATGTTTTCCAAATCAATAAAAAGCTGACACAAATTTTGGCTAGTCATCATCATATTACATTTATAGATATTCATTAGGAATACAAATAGCAAAGTTAATCAAACTGTTCTTAAGTTGTCATTTATAGAAAGGATAAGAATCATTACAAAACTTTATTTTTATGCACTGAATTTTGTGTATCTTTTTTGCCCATTTATATAAATAATATTTTGATACATATTTAGCCATTAATTATATTCACAAAATATGTCCATTGTATTGTGTATCTTATGTTAATCTCAGGAGTGGAATTGGCCAAATAGTTTAGAACATGGAAAGTCATCACTCTTTATAGCCAAAATATTTGTTTTAATAGAAAAATACTAGGACAATGAAAACACATTTTTGTATGATTGCTTATATATATATATATATATATATATATATATATATATATGCAGAAATATAGTCTTAAAGTGTGCTATATTTATGGGGTAAAGTGCTCAATATCAGAGATAGAGCGTGTGTAAATATAAAAGTGGACATGGAAGTCAGCACTTAGAGGCGACAGTCTGTTTCATGCTAGGGCAATCGTCAGTCGCCTGACGATTGCCCTAGCATGAAACAGACTGTCGCCTCTAAGTGCTGACTTCCATGTCCACTTTTATATATATATATATATATATATATATATATATATATATGAACTTTTCAAACATTGTCAACAGATAAAAATTCAGATATAAAAGAAAGTAAACAAAAATGAAACTTCTCATTGTTTATAAAGACATAACAATCAATAAAAAACTCTTGACCAACAAAAAACTTTTTGAGACATTTTACATGAATTACATAGCAAACAGCATTTCTAAAAATGGACAACCCAAAAAGCAACAAGTTACTGGTTGCAGTGTTATAGTAAATTACAGTTCAATTCTTACTGGATGATCCACAGTTGTGTATGTGTGCCATATCAAGTTAAGCTTAATAAATTTATTAATTCTGCCGAAATACATTCCTCATAAATAAACATGGATGTGCAGATTGTGTAATCATTATTGGTTAAGAATGTAAAATTGATGAGCAGAATTTAAGTTCATTTTTGCTCAAATTTTTTCTCCTCTCCCAGCTATAGCAAGGCAGATGGGGTTCTCTAGCCTTAGTTGGCAACCAGTCTAGGAGAAGGACAACTCTGAATTCAAAGCTGACAAAGCAGCCACAGACAAGGTTAAAGTGTGTGCAATTAAATGCAGCGTGGGTTTGTGGCTCTCAGTGATCTTGATTGAGATCGATCAGGTTGGAGGTAAGTATAAATGAGCATATAAGTATAAATGAGCATATAAGTATAAATGAGCATATAAGTATAAGTGAGCATATAAAATATTCAGTATCATTGAAGCAAGCAAAAGCTATGTCTATATGTAGAATTTACTAAACTCATTCTCAGAGTACACAATGATTCAAAGTCTAGCAAAGCTAAAAACATAGAGAGCTGTATTTTCAAATCAAATATGTTTAAGAGCTAATATGTTCATATACTAAAAGTATATATATTTTTTTTTCATTGGTTGTGTTGGGGGGTAGTGATAGTGTGTCCAACATTGTCAAGGAAAATCTTAGTTCTCAAGAGTTTTCAAAAATTTTTTCTATTTGCCTGTTAATGCATTTGTGACAGAAAGCATAAAACCAGCTTGCTTCATACTTTACAGAATCAGGTGTGTCCTTTTCAGACACACAACTGTAGTCACACACACATACCAAAAGCAAAATATATTAAGCAGACCTTAATTCCATTACCACAAACAACTTTACATTTACCTAATGGAATTTTGCTTTTTCCAGTAAAAAAGTTAATATCAAGCAATAAGTAAATAAAACTTGTGAGTAAATTTACTTATGAAATTTTGTCTTTACTTTTATGTTTTATAACAAATTCAATTAATAAATGAGTTTGCTCAGACTAATATCCTCATCTAGACTGAAAACTTGGTGTAAAATACTTCAAGGAAAGTAACCTTCATTTTAACACTACTATTTTATGTTTAAAAAAGAGAGTGGGGGGGGGCATTCATTTCTGAACATAATTTTGCCAGTGCATGACAACAGTTATTTATATAGTCTGTTAGCGAAGGTCAAAGTTTAAATGTGTTTTTGTTTTTTTTGCTAACAGATTATTGGCCACAGTTTGCCATTGGAAAAATATTTTTTATTAAACCTTTTGAATCAAAAGTTTAAATTTGTTGTTCTTCTCAACTCTCATACTTAAATTTAAAAATGTGCAAATAAAAATGAATATATTGGACAAATATTTACAGTGATTGGTTGCCCAAATTTTACAATTCCTTCCTTTGATTTTGTCCATGATGGCAACATATTTTCTGTCTTAAGTACTGACCATTATAGAGTGAACAAAACTTTCCTTTTGTCACCTCTAGCAACAAGTATCCTTTCTGCTTGTTAAATGTTCTACATGACAAGAGCAGCAAATGTCATGGACAGCAAATTGCAGAATAAATGCCATTTCTAAATTTGGCATTTTCCATTTCAGGTTGCTTAAAATCCATCTTTTCTTGCAGGTGGGAAAAAATAAACTAGTCACAAATTACTGTCTGAAACCAAAACTCAGAGAAAGACACCAGAAATTAAATGATAATAAAATTAAGAAATGTAACAGATTCACTTTCATGCTAATACCTTTGGGGAAGGCATGAATCCATCTCTCTTACCCAGCTCCCACCCAGCTATGGGTTGAATAGCAGAGTAAACTGGGGGAAACTCTGAATTCAAAATTCTGGAGAAGGAAATGGGAAACTACTCCACTATATTTCCTAAAAAATCATGGCAATTCACAAATAATAAAGAAAAGGTATATGTAGAGAATCATGATTGTCTACATCAGTGGGGTTCCTAAATGCAAATGCAGTGCATCTCATAAATGGACACATGGCCCAGTGGATAAAAGTGTTGGTTGGATCCAGAAAACTTGACCCAAAGAGTTGTGAGTTCAAAACCTGGCTACTATAGTGGTGAGCAAAAACATGGTGAGTTGAATTAAAGGGAGATAACTGAGACATCTGAAACAGGCATAGCATGTGGAACTGTTCTAGTTCCACATGCTATGCCTGTTCCATATGTTTCAGTTATCTCCCAGTGGATGAAATAAAGGGTTTCAGTTTGAAATTCCAATCACCTGACAAAGGAAGAGGATCATACAAACGTTGTGAATATGACAATAAATATGAAGACAACAGTCCAAACAATGTAAATAATGTAAGGTTTTCTTCCATATATATATGAAGTTATGTCACTTTTTATCATATACTATTAAATCCATAGATAGGCACATATTTTTAGTAAACAGTGGGAAATCATGAGGTACTGAAATAAAAGTGTCAAAGTGAGCAATTATCACATCTAAATAACAAGAAACAATACTTAGTCATCTTCATGACAACACAAAATGAGAAAAGGCTATTAAGCAAAGAACACCGACAGTAAAATACCAAGTCTGCAGTTTTAGTTATTTCTACCACTAATCCTTCTCCATATGCAATAAAAAGTTTTCAAGTTCATGCAATTGAGAGATATTTAACAAGTCCAAATTAAGAGAATTCTCATTTGTGTTACATCATTTCACAAATTTCATCTCAAAATATTGGTCAAAAATTCATAATGGTTTCTCTAGAATTAATGTTTCCCAACCTTTTTTCAACCAGTGTCCTCTTTGGGCCCAACCTTTTTTCAACCAGTGTCCTCTTTGGGCCCAACCTTTTTTCACCCTTGCCCTCATTAAATTCATCTTTCATAACACTTAGATATTCGTGCAGAAATTATTTTTATATTGTTTTCATTTCTGTTATAAATGCCAATGCTTAAATGCTAAAAAAATAAAAACGACTTTAATTTGATAGCTTATCTTAATCATTAAGATGCAATGGTTGACGTTGGTGCTTACTGGCTCAGGCTCTTACTCTAGGTTCCATGCTGCTTAGAAGTAATCATAGATCTCCTTGTTTTGTAATTTGCAGTTTCTTTTAGTAAGAAGCCGTGTAACTTGCATTGAAACCACATTTAGCTATATGGGAAGATGGAAAAGCAATAAAGATTTATATACCTTTCAGAAATTTCCTTTTGTAGCCAATATATATTATTATTATTAAAAAAAAAATGGATAAATGCCCTACACCTCACCTCCAATGAAATAAAAACTCCCAGTGCTCCTTTTCAACATAACAGAGCCCACAATGGGACATTAGCACCCACGTTGGAAAACTCTGCTCTAGAAGATAGAAAAATATTTTATAAATCTATCTTTTAAAGCACAGGCGATATTGCCAATTAACAGTGGACATTATAATCATTTTTTTTTAAAATTAAAACTTTTTTTTTTTCAATTTTATCTTCAATGTTACATGTAAAACAATATATATATATATATATATATATATATATATATACCCAAGTTTAGGATTGGTATATACGGAGTGAGATCCAATAACCAACAATTAATATTCTTTAAAGAGTGCTCAATACAGAGTAGAGCAGATATAATTATTTATTTGAATATTACAACATAAATATGTTATAAAATCATGACAAAAGTAGCCATTTTGTTTCAACACTTCTAGTGTCTTATCAAGTGACGATGTAGAATATAGAATAAATGGTTTTAAAAGTTTCAAATTAATCAACGATCCTTAGCCAGGAGTAAACGCTGTTACATAAGCTAGAGTGACCAATCAAAATACAAGTATAGGATGATTCGAAAAATTTGACAACTAAGCAAGGTTATCATATATATTAAAAGATTTATAAAATTTGAAATTAAAATTAAAAGTAAAAAATTAAAATTACCTATTTAGAAATCTAAATCAAATCTCTATTAAGTTTTAAATTGTAGAATTACCAAGGAGAAAAAATGTAAAAATATAAAAATAAAAATAAAAGATATATATGCTATTTAATTTGTATTTTCATTGAAATTATGTTGAAAGGGATGTTCAGAATCCCAGACATAAATGTATACATTTTAGTTTCATTTCAACATATATATATATATATATATATATAACAAAATAATAAATTAAGATAATAGAATGTGAGTAATGAATATTTGAAAAAAAAAAGGATTACTAGTTCTCCCATGTTGTGCCATGAAAGAAATATTGGTATAATCAGCATTAAAAACATCCTATGTTCTTCAAGATGTATGGCCAAAGAATAGGAGGTAAAATCTCCAACACCAACATATCATTGAAACCTGGATGAAATTAAAATATTGGCAAAAATGTGTTAGTCAGCAAAAGCACATTAATTCCTTAGAAATGGATAAAGATAACAACAAACAAACAAACAGTGCAGTGCATTGGAAGAGTGTGCGCATATTTTTTTAGGATAAAGTGAAAATGTGTTCACATGCCTCATATTGTGTGTTTTATTTCTCTGTAAGAGCAAAGGGAGCCGAGTGGATGGAGTGAATCAAATCTGGCCTTGGGGAGTAATAGGTCACAATGTCTCCTCCTCCTCCTCCTCCACTCCAGTAATCAGTGCACACGGAAATCTAGAAAAATAAAGCATAAACAATAAGAGAAATGGAAAAATAAATATGTTAAAATGATAAAGTCAAGATGAAATGAAGAAATCCGACTCTAAAGGGATGACACCAAATAAATATTTTAGAATTTTCGGTGCTTTATTAGTGTGGTAATAGTTATTAAGCTATTCTCGCAAACCAATACAGTTGGAAAGTGAGTTTGATTCTCACTGGGTTTTACATACTTATAGCCTTGTATTAGACTAAATTAAGCTAATACTTACATACTATATCCAACGATATACAAGAACCTACCATTTAATTATAGTTTAATAAAGAGTTAGATTAGGTACACATACTGCTGGTAGTGTATAAAATTTGGTTACACATTAGTTGACTAAATACCACAACTCCACATATACGACTTGATAATTTCTGAGCTATTTTTTATAATAAAAATGGAGGTGCTTTTAGCTGTCATTAAACAGTAATTTTAAACAGTTTAAAAAACTTACTGTATTTGGAATGCCATAAAAACATTAAAGGCACAGAATTATTTTGAAAATAATTGAGTGCATCCTCAATTTAAAGATGGAAATATTACTTATTCAAAATATATAAAGTTATTTAATAATAATTATAAATTACTTATTAAATATTTATTTTATTCTTGATTCTAAAAAGCATAGCATAAAAATAAGCATGAAATAGACATGAATTACGTCCCTTGCATTTTTAACCTCATGAAAGTATTTCGGTTTTGTGTGAGAAAGGGATCAAACCACCTCCCACCCCCCAAAAATTTTATAATTCCATAAAGGAAAAAATGTTTTATTGTTGCAGAACTATCCATTGATAGTCTTGGATTATGACTTAAAAGCTTAAAGCAATTTCAGAGGCAGGAAATAAAATAAATGTATTCTGTATTATTTTAATTAACTTTTTTCCTATGAAAAAGTTGTCAAAATACATTTTTGCAATTTCATTGTCAAAAAAAGCTATTGAGTAAATAAAAATATATATCAGAAATATTTTTTATTACACTTATTTGCTTCATTAACAGAAAACACACACAAGGTTCTTGTAGCAAACATCAAAATGGTTTTGACATTCATTTCATTTATAATTTCCTTTGGATGAAGCATTTTTTTTATTAACAAGTTGTTCATCAGCATCAAAATTTACATTTCTGAAGGGATAAACTTTTCTCCTGCAAAACCAAAAGAAAAGAAATTTTGTGAAACCATTCATAAGCTGAAACAGTGTAAAATGTAGAAGCAATTACCATTCATTTATAAGGGACCAATCTTCAACATATGACAACAAAGCAAACATGCAAAGAAGGTTATTTGGTGCGGGCAGGGGTCTGGGAATGCTCAATATTTGCTTTATACCAAAAATGGTATAAGGAAGGTATATTGATTTGATTGCAACCATTTCTGATATTGGGAGGCGGGGAGCTGTATTAATGTAGGTTCCTATTAAAGTTAAGAGCTGTAAAACAAACCATAGAAAAAATGGGGGAGCATTCTTGAATTGGAAATTTGCAACCACAATTTTTATCTTTTCTTTTTTTACGTTCCTCACTTTACAGCAACTGTAATTCTCAAATGTTTGCCTCTTTGGTTACAATAAATACTGCATTCAAATAGCAATCATAGCTTTAATTTACTCAAATGGAAAATAAGAGGGATAAGTAAATTTTAATTTCTGTGAACTAACATCATTTTTTACTGCCATTCAAAGCATGTTTACTCTAGTGAAATTGTTCATAAGATATCTTTAAAATATCATAACTGTTTATTTTACATAAACATTACATTCTTTCAAATGAAATGTTCATTAAAAAGAACAAAAATCAAGAAATTTATCTCTAGTTGAATAACAGAAACATGTTTGACATATCTGTACAATTATTCGCCTTTTTTCTAATAGTCATAATAATGACTGTTACAAATAGGATTACCATCAGGTTTGGGCGCAGCTGGCATCTTTCAACATTGATTTCATACTAAACCAAAGAGTTTTTGAATCTAGAAAATAACACTCAAGCCATGATGAATCAACAAAGCTCAACTACTAAAAAATCCACATTTGCACAGTAAGTTTTTTATCAACACCATTAAAGATTTGTTGCATGATGGTCATGCTGAAGACCAATAACGACTGAAATACTCTTTCATAAACAAGTATTTCCTAAATAAGTTCTCATCTATGAGTGTCTTCAAGTAATAATTTATAATAAGTAAATATTCATTCCAAGAAAATGTCTCTTTCAACAGCAGACCATTAGACAAAAAAAATCTCTTAACTACGCCCTCATTTTAATAATCATAGCAAACAAAATAATTGAAGGAAAAATATTGACGTTTTAGTAAATTTTTAAGTTTAAGATTTATAAAGAAACTTTAATAAATCTTTAACATCCAGTTATTAATAAAATAACAGTTATAACTGATATGTCTTGGTTGGCAGAATATGACTTGATGTCTACTTTAATTCTTCATATTAAAAAACATTTGAAATTTGGTTACTGAAAAGAATTATTTTTAAAAATGTGCTGGTTTTAAAGAAGGATTTATAAAAAGGATCTGTGTCTTAGTTATGCCATTGGAGACTTCATTACCTGTTTGAGTTGCTCATGGTAGATCAGTTGACACCAGTAGTGAATGGCCAACAGCAGAATCTGGTGAAAACCTAATTGTGAATGATTTGGGTTCTGGTGGCTCCAATTTCTGTGCCTGTAAGTATTCAACAGCAAGCTGGTGTCAAGCTATAAGTTGCATCTTGATAAGATCCAGAGATGGGTATGCAATGTAATTGGCTCTGATCTGGCTTCTCGTCTGCAGTCTCTCTCTCACAGACGCGCCGTCACCTCTCTTTGTCTCTTTTACAAATACTTCCATGGTAATTGCTCCGATGAGCTGCTATCGCTGGTTCCCAGGCTCCACGAATTCATGCGTCATACGAGGCTGGCATCCAGTTCCCACTCTGTCACTGTTGAAACTGTTAAATGTAGACATCTTTTACTCCAATAGCTTCATATCTCGCACCTCACGCCTGTGGAACTCCCTTCCCTATTCCTGTTTCCCTGACAACTATAATTTCCAACTATTCAAATGTAATGTCAATCGACATCTCCAGTTGCATTGATCTATCTACCATCCTTCTCCACATCCTTTCCTCTATCACTCCTATCTGCTCTTGCTCCAAATCCTCTATAACCCCTTGCGTGCTAGTGGCTTTCAGCTTTGCCTGGGGTGAAAAGCTTAAAAAAAAAAAAAAAAAAAAAAAAAAGAGCTGTGACTTGATAGAGTTGGGGTCCATGCTATAAAGATTAACTCTGCAATGACTACAGCCCAGCCATTGGCCAGTGTTAGTTTAAGTTGAATGCCAAGACAAGTACTTGTATTAATATGGAGAGACAAAACATCCTTCAGTTAATTAGCATCTTAATTTTGTATTCCTTCCCTTTATTAAACTCCCAACTTTAATTACTTATAAAATTATACCAGTTTTATTACAAAAAAATTAATTTGATTTTAAATTTGTTAATCATAAATCTCCTTTCCCGTCTTACACAATTTCATTGATTTTCATTCAGTTTTTGGCTTGACTTTCAAGAAATTGGATATTTATTTATATTTCAATATAAGATTTCCTTTTGAATTTGTTCTCTGTTCCTATTTCCTTCTTTCCAATGAATTTAATTCTATCCTTTTGGTTTCTTTCTACCAAACTCTTTTCTGACTGATTTCTTTCTTGAAATTCTTCCCTTCCTTAACATATTTCGAATTCTGTCCTTTTTATCCCATACCTGTATAACCCCAGCTTTCATAATTTCATCCATTTTTGGTTTGCAAAACTTTCTGACTTTTCCCCTCCCACTGTGTACCACAATGAGCTAACCAGTAATTCAACTGACTTTAGTTAATAATGAATACTTTCAAGCCCATTCTTTGTTCACAACAAAAGATAAAAAGAAAAACAGATTTAATTCCCCTTCCAATCAAAATATTTCTTTCTTAAACATTTATCCAGAAAAAGTCAGCAACAGATTTCTTTATTTCTTTTGTTATATACAGAAAGTCATAATTAATGATGAAGGGAGAAGAATGAAGATAAAATCAAGCCTAACTCTGTTTATTGAATTGCTTTTGAAAGAGTGGACATTTAGGATCTCGCCAACATTGGGTATTTCACAGAATTTATGATGACAAAGTAGGAATTAAAGAGTTGCCTCCTTAGCAGCGTAGAGAAATCACATTGCAAATCTTGTTGAACAGGAATGAGAGAATGAATTATACCTCATAAAATAAGAATATATCAAGTTTATTAGAGATAAACTGACATCACTTGGGACACGCAATAAAACTAAAAAGCAATAACCTTAACCGTCCTGCAATTGGATTCTACATCATATGTTGTCCTTTTTGGAGAAGGGATCATTTAACCTTTCCATGGTTAATACTGTAAATCCATCAAATGTGTTTATTTATAGGTAAATATTATTTTTTTTCTTTTGCGGTCTTACATTTCTCTTTCATCAATGTCAAGCAAATGAAGTCAAATAAATTAAATATTGGCAACATTATACAAGAGATAGATGCACAAATACACTGTCATTATCAAAACAAACAAAAAACCCAGAAGAGATGAGCCTAAAAATATAAATTATATTAAAAAACAATCTGTTGTTGAAGCTATTTCCACATTCTCCATATCAACATAATGTTGAATTGTATTTTAAAATTATTCAATAAAATCCACATTAAATTGGTAAATATAATTTTCTTTATACTTCTAATTTTACCTTTTCCAGAAATGGAATGAGATTTTGTTGTTAATTACCTAAAATGAGATAATTCTTCATTTTTTTAAATCTAAGACAATTCTTAAGATTTTACAAGTATTACACTTTTCAAATAGTTACAAAAAGGTTAAATATTTTTGAACATTTAAAAATAAACTTTTTACTTATGATTTCTTAAAATTAGAGGAACTAAAAATATTTGAAGAATAAGCTGTTGCAGCTAATTAGGTTGACAATGTGTCAAGGTGTCAGTGTTTTTCAAGAGTTGTGAGATTGTAAGACATTTGTTGAATGAAGTTGTGTAAATGAAACAATTTTAGGACATTTACTGAAACATAATCATTGGAAAATTTACTCAGAAAATTTGCATGTATTTAATATTTTGATGATAAAACAAAAGTATTATTAGCATTTAGAGTGCAATTAGCATCTTGAATGATATAAAGAAGTTGTTTTTTCTTGCATGTAAATATTTAGAAGTTCTTAACCACAAATTTCTGAACCATCAGTGAAATAAAAAAAAAAAAATTGCTAAAAGGACATTCACTTGACAGCTTCTTGATTAGAAATAAACTGATATTTTTACAAAATGGCCAAGTTCAGTTCCTTCAAGTATTTTCTTTCTCTCTTACACACACAAATATAAATGATAGTGCATTTCTTTTTTGAAAGAAGAAATTCTCAGCAAATTCATGTGATGCATGAAAGTATGATTCTGAAATCAATGGAAATGTCTCAATTTCCAAAGCTAAATGAATTAAATTACAAATAAAAGCAGTTACAGAATATTAAGAAAAGGGTGTAGTTGCCTTCTTTTCAAGGAGATATCATTTTTCATTAATTCTTTCTGAACCACTGTGGACAGGTTTAAGGAGAGAGGATTTTAAGATTGTTGCTTCCAAGGTAAATGATGTTTTTCAATCAGTTGAGAGAACAGGAGGAAGATTTGCAAACATTTAATGCAAAGCTAATTCCATTTCTTAATACACAAGAGACAAACAACATTAAATGTTTTGTCAAGAATGGTTTTGTTATTATTAAAAATTGGTTCTCTATTTTATGTCTCAGAATATTACTTGATGCTCAACATTTCTTTGCTTTACCCTGAAAAAAAAAAAAATGTGCTAATATTCCATTTCAGAAGGAATTGCAAATATAAAATCCAAGTGTACATGCTCCTCCACAATGTTCATAAAATGTCATCCAGGGATTTTAGGAAGTTCAACATAAAGGCGACATTAACAGAGAAATTGAAAGTAGAGAAGATTTTGTCAGAAATAAAGAAGAAATTTGTATGTCACTTTTGGCAAAGATCAGTTTGTGATATCTGACCTTGTTTCAATGATATAAATTAAAAATATCTATATGAATACTTTGCATTTTTGTTGACTTGTTAAATAGAGCCTGTTTTTTTTGTATAGCTTTCAAAGCAAACAATGTTACATTCATTGGAATTAAATATTATGAGAAAAAGAACAAGTTAACTGAAATTCTATGGAAAATATTAAGATATTAGTCTGACAGAATTTGTGAAGAGCACATAAAATTTCACTTTTTACGTTATTTATGCTAAAACTTCAACTTGGGACTGAGTTATTCTTCTCTCCACGGTCAGTAAATATGATTCATTATTTAAAATCGTAAAGAGAGAATTAGTTTTGAATAAGGCTTTAAGAAATAGGCTTTGATCATATTCAAATTTTGCTAAGAGAATGAAGAGTAGGTCTAATGGTTAAACTTGGCATTGTGCCTGAACAATATTAATATAATTAATCATGGAAAAAAAAAAAAGGTTGCTATAGCCACCAGATTGAAATGTCTTAAAAGAAAAATGTAATTTACATATAAAAAGTAAATATCAATCACTTGTTTCTGAGAAAAATATTAGGAAAACAATTATTGTCTTATATAGATTTAAAACTAAATTTATGAAATCAGATAATTAACTACCTACTCACAAGAATTTCTTAAAAGCTAAAAAGTGTAAAACTAATGAAGTTCCTGGGTTTGAGATGTGATATAATTTGTTGATTAGACAGATTGTCATTTAAATAAGAGGATCATCATCATCAGGGAAAAAATCTTTTAGGTTTACAACAAATTCATTATTAGTGGCTTGCATGAGGGGATGCAGAAAAGTTTTCAGGTTAACCCTTAAAGGTATGCCAAACAAAATTGCAATGTCAAATTTTGTGAAGTGGGTAGGAATTACTATTTTTCAGTACCTCCATGTAAGCATAGATCAGTATTAAGAAGTGCAGCTATTAAAATCATGAAGGAATGCCATTCAAATTAACATTTTTCTATTAATGAATTTTAATATCAATAAATTCAAATCATAAAATTTGGACTTTTGAGAAAAGCTCCCAAAATAAAGTTGTCTCTATAGAATATGTTTAGGCCAAAATCATCCAGTGATATTTAAACTTTTTTTTTTTTTTTTTATTTATCACTCACTCACCCCAAATCTATATATATATGTGTATATATATATATATATATATATGTGTGTGTGTGTGTATGTATATAAAAATAAAAGAAAGATCATGCATGTATGTTTGTACAATGATTGAGCACACATCTTTTTATAAAGAAATAAAATCCACACCCTGTTTTTGTCCAAGAGGGGTTTAAAAAATTAATTTAAAAAAATTAAAAAATTAAAACAAATTAATAAAGGATAAATCATGATAAAAACCGAATAAAACACAAATATAAAAAAACAACATAAAATCAAAGAACCAGTTACTGAAAATCATCTCTGAATTGTAAAAGACAAAACCTAATAAAACTAAGACATTATTGAATTAGAAAAGCTTTTAGTTCCTTTTATGAATAGTATATGTTAAAGATAATATTGTTTGAAGCAAAAAACATTTGCTGATGAAAAATGAATTTTTACAAGAATTGTTTTCCTTTTTTACAATTTTAATTACAATAATTTATAAATTTGTTAAATCTTTTAAAATTCAGATCAATGTACTGTTAAGTAAAACTATTTTTACCAATCTATAATATTAAAATAATTAATAAAATACCATAAAATTTCATAAGTTATGTATGTAAAAATTATAGGTAACACTCTTATGTATTAAATTTTAGTTATTGTTACATAGTATTTTAAATTTTAATATTTTTCCAGAATGTAACTTCAAATGTAAAGCAATAAAGCTAAAGTACTTAATAATTAATAAAATATTAGATTGCTTAAAATATTAATTTGTAAAAATTACTGTGTACTTAAATAAGTTCACTTAAAATTTGTCACTTCTGTTCATACATTTGATGAATTCTCCTGACCTCAGCTGTCAATACCATCAATCAACACCTGACAAATGAGTTACCATAGTTAAGAAATGCTTTTATTTTCTACGTTTTTTCTGCTAAAAAAGTAAGTACTATTTCTTTAAAATTAGATTAAAGAATTTAAAATTTTACTAATTTTACTCAAATAACCTTTGAAAAAAAATTTATATTTTATTTTTACAAGATTTTTAAAATGGATAATTTAACTTTTGTTTACAATTGTCTCAAAATGAAAAACATCATTGATTTTACTGGAAACAAAAAAAGTTTATTCCACTTAATATAAATTTGGTCTTAAATGCACCAAAGTATTTTGCTTACTGGGTACAGTAAATTTATTCCTTTACCTCTGAATTAAAGCTAAAAAGCTCCAAGAATAATTTTTCATTTTGTAAATTAATTTTAAACTCTAGGTATGCCATTTCTCAGCAAATTAGTGGAGATCTCTATAAGAGTATAATATACTCTTGAACAAATCTTAAAAAAGCCATTTATTCATAAAAATGGATAATGAGTAAGTTTTGCTGTCTATTAACAAAGCACAAGACCAGAATATCAGTTACTGGTCAGCAGTTAGAAGAATCCTGTTTCTCTTATGTTGGTTGCTCACATGTGGAAAGTAAAACCAAGCAAAGCCAAAGAATATTATTTAGCAAGAAGTACTGGAATGTAAAAACTGTTTATGTTTGAATAAATTAAATTATATTGTTGTTATAGATTTATTTTTAACTTTTTAAATCCCAGGCAATGTTGAGTAGCTCTGCTAGTTCTAAATAATTCCGAGTTATTTTATGAAATATTTATCCATGGCTGACCCTTTTCCAAATCTCAATCATGGCAATTGATCAAGATGTTGTCAAGCCAATGAAAACTAAAATAATAAAAACAAAAGCAACGTAATAACAATAGTGCAAAATGCAATAGATTGGATATTTGCTGATTGATGCTTCCAGAGAAGAGTTAGATATTAAGAAGCAACATCTGAAAGTAAATCTCTATCAAGCACTATTGTATTAGACAATGCCAAACTTGGTAAATATCTATGTTTAATGAAGAATGATTCTTGCACCGAATCTTGAAAAGAGAAACTATATAGAGATGGCAGAAGAATTTTATTTTCAGCTGAAGACTGATGAACATATTTTTTCATATTTTCAATCATCCTGTGGCAATGTCTAGTCATCATGCCCACATAAAATCAGTGTGTCAAAAGGATGGTTATTCCCTTGATGCCGCTATTACTGTATGCACTTTTGACCCCCTCAGCAATGTTTATAGATTTTAAAAGTGATGATTAGAATTTTAATAAAACTCAAACATATGAAAGTGGATAAATACATTTTCTTTAGTCTTGATAAACACTATTTATTATATTGCTAATTTACAAGAATAATTTTATATTTACAAGATTATAAAAGTACCAACTATAATGAAATATTTCTTTACCATTTTATAAAGAAATAATTATGAAAAGAATTTTTGTATTCATAAATTTATAAAAATGTTTGTGAACAAGAAAACTTAAATAAGCACATGATGAGTAACTAATAAATTTTGAAAATTCATTTTCCAGGCATTTCTTTTATTTGTTCTCATCACATAAATTACTAGGCTGAGAGCATCTCTTCCTCTTACATATTTTGATAATTTTGTAATTTTTATAAATTTAAAAAGGTTTTTCAAATGTATTTCTTTATAAAAAGGTAAATAATATCGCATTGTACTTGGAATACATTTTTTTAATAATCTTGTAAATAAATATTGTCAAGGGAGTCAAAAGTGTTTATAGTAATAGTAATGCCAAGGGAATAACTATCTTTTTGACACACCAGCTGTTTTTGTGTGTGTGTGTGCACAGAGAGTGCACGAGGGTTAAACACTGCCCATCTTTTCACATTACAACTATGTCCATTGTTGGTGAAACACTTGACACACTTTAGTTACCTTTTACAGTGGAGACATTTATAAAGTAATAAGAAACGAAGACAGTATGTAACAGAAGTAATGGTAACTTTGAGAAGAAATTAGTAAATTACTGAGATCAAGTGAAGAACATCCTTGCAACTGCCATGTGGAGTTGTTAAGTTAGGCTGATACTTTTATCAAATATTAACTATGACAATACGAGACACATTGAAACCGATATTATTAAATAAATAGTAAATCGAGTTGGATAATTAAGAACGTCTGATAAATGCAAGTTTTATAATAGGAGATAAGCGTTCAATTGTTACAGCAACAGATGCACAGAAGCAAACAATGACAAAGACTACAAATGCCAAGATGTCATGTGGGATAATTTTTCTCTCCAGAATCTATCTTATATATCTATGTCTACCATGCTTAGAATGTTGGTGGCACATATGTTATGGTGCCCCTGCTATTTACCTTGAGTTCCTTGATAAAATCCAAAGAAGAATCGGCAATATTATTGGTCCTGATCTGGTAGCTTGGTTTCAGTCACTTCCCCACTGCTGTAAGGTTGCCTTTCTTTGCCTTTTCTATAAATACTTTCATGGTAATTGTTCAGATGAGCTCTTTGCTATGAGACCTAGACTTTTTGAATTTAAGGGCAGTACTAGACAGGCATTGAGATCTCATCAATTTACAGTTGAGCTGGCTAGATGTAACCATAAATTCTATGCTAACAGTTTCTTTTCTCACACTTCTAGCTTGTGGAACTCCCTATCAGCTTCATGCTTTCAAGCCAACTTTAATCTGCAAAAATTTAGATGCAATGTCAATTGCTATCTGCTGCCCTCCTGATTACTCTCTTCTCTTTCCGCTCATTATCAATGTTTCTGTTCCTAGTTCTTCCACACCCTGTAACCCCTTATGTCTTAGTGGCTTTTATGACTTGCATGGGGTGAAACCAATTGGGAAAAAAAAAGCAAAAAAATGTTTATTGACAGCTTGAGGTATACCTATATATGTAAGTGACCATACATTAAGCATCTATATAAATTCTTATAAACACTGTAAAGCATTTAATGATGGACAGACACAAATGCTGTGCTATTTATTCTCAAGGATTAAAAGCAGCAATTGCAGAGAAGAAATTATTCATAGACACTTGCACCCCTGCAGGGACTTTCTGCACAAAGTCCAAAAGACAATGCCCAACATAGAAATTAGTGAACATTTTGGTAGACAGAATTCTTTCTATTGTGCAACTATCAGTGTGGACCAAAACAGTTGTGACTTTATCCTTTACTGCAGTGTTTCGCAACCAGTGTGCCCGGATGCACTAATGCACCCTGAAAGGTAGCCAGGTGTACCCCAATTTAACAAAAGAGTAATTTATTAATTATTTTTATATAAAAAAAAAAAAAAAAAAAAAAAAAATCTTTATTTTTAAAAATCTAGAGACACCAGGCACATGGTTTCCATGTCTGTCATTTGATATTTGAAATTTGATGCTAAATTCCTTAATCTTTAAAGAGGAGTGGATAATCTTTTTCCCTTTTGCCTTCCTCGACGAATTTAAAACATACAATTTTCATCTTCATAGAATTTGAATGGCAAGCCTAACTATTGGGTTGTGTGAATAGGAGCTACTTAGAATTATCATGACGTGCAAAGTGTTGTAGTGATTGATTACCATAGTTATTATGCCTTTCAAGTACGAGTGATTGCTAAAAGACTTTTGGCCCAACTAACTAAATCTGATGAAATGGTCAAACTTCTTTTTGAAAGGGTTTCTTGGTTAAGCTGAGAACTTTTCTGTATCTTCTTGTTTATTGGACAGAGAAGAAGAGGCAAAAACCAACAGTAGTCTGAAATAAACAGATTATTTAGGGCTCTCCTGAATACAGTCCTGTTGCTGGCAGAGCAGAGCAGTATTGAGGAGGAACAAAGAGTTCTGGTAGGATTTGAACCTGTGTTCACTCTGAGAGTGTATAGTTTTCTTTAATGAGATTTGTCAAATATTCAGGTCGGTAGACGGAAATAAATACAGTGTTTAATAAATAAATGGAGCGTCTACTTAAGTACGAGTATCCACCAAAAATAACATTTAAAGTGATAAAAATTTATTGAATTAATGAATAAAATATATTACACACTCACTGATAGCCACTAAAATTTAACATTACTTTGCTACAATTGCCTAAAAAAGAGAAAATATTATAAACTTTTGCCTCATCAACAAATTTAAAGTAAATACCTATATTCGTTGTTAGAAGTATTTTTACAGTTGCCTTTTTGCCCCTACATCAACATTAAAAAGAACAACTGGCCTGCTATGTAGCCAGTCTCAAAAGGTACAAAGTTACAATAGCAGTTCTTTTATTATTTAAAACTGATGTTTTTCAAGTATTCAGAATAAAAGGGCTGAGATATTAATATGACCATTACGATGTTCTATTATAGTTTTATGATAGGAGAGAGAAAAAAGAAAAGAGATTAAATAATGGAAAAAAATTAAAGCTTCCAATGGCAACTGAAGTTTTAGCTTCAATAATGAAAGACAACAAATGATGATTTTAAAGAGCAGCTGAACCCAAACTATGAAAATGGAACATTAACAGCAGCCTTGCTCGAAATAATGGTTAATGTATTTCGAAATGCAAACACAATCCTGTAATTATTCAGGGCCACATGTAACAAAAGCCAACAAAGTTTTAGATATCACTAAGACAAATAAGTTTCATGCTGACAAGAAAATCTGTGATAAAAATTTGATAGAAAAAAAAAAAAAAGAGCAAGTCAACAATTTTTCTACTTTTTTTTTTTTAATCACAGATCACTTTTAACAAAATCAAATGAAAGTGATTTCTTTGCACCTGTGTAATTAGTACAGAGAAAACACTGTGTTTTGCTTCTTGTTTTTTTTTTCTTTAGCAATAACAAGATAATGAATGAATCAAAACTTGTTTTATCATTGGTCGAGATTAGACAAAATGGATGCATTTTTTGACAAAACTTATTTCAGAAGTTCAGTAGCATTATGCAGGAAAATATGTGACAGAGATGCAAGTTTAAAGTAGCAACTAATTCCAGGTGAATAAATACTATGCATGATTCAAACCACCATCACTGGAAATACTCAATAAGAACCTTTTTCAAATTATATACTGCATAGAAATTGTAGAAATTGAAATGCAAAAAGTTGCTTCACTTTTCAAGATTTTTGTAATTTTTTGTTTTTTAATCATTTCACACCAAACTAAGCAATAAAGCCACTAAGACAGAAGGGATTACTGAGTGTGAGAGAATATGAGAAAAAAACCATTAAGGAGAGAGAACAATAAAAGAACAGGACTCATGGAGACAGATGACGATAACATTGCAATTCAATTTTTGAAGATCAAAGTTGATTGGAAAGGAAGAAGCCAGAAAAGAATTTCACGAGCAAGAAGTGCAAGAGGAAAAAAAAACTGTTAATATAGATTTATGGTTACATCAGCAATTTCAACTTTAAAATCATGAGACTTTGCTGCCAATCTAGTACTGTGCTTAAATTCATAAAGTCTAGGTACCAAAGAGGAAAGATCATGAGAACAATTACCATGAAAATATCTATAAAAAAGGCACCGTGAAACTATGTTATGGTGGTGGGAAAGTGACTGAAGCTGAAGTTAGATTCAATAACATTACAGGTACTTTGGATTTTATCAAGAATCTTAAAATACATAGCAGAAGCACCAGACCAAATTTTGTAGCAATATTCAATGCATGGACAAATATTTTGTAATGCAAAACTGTGCCATCATGTATAATAAAAGATAAAGCAATAAGAAACACTCTTTTAAATCTAAGTAGATAAGTAAGCATGTAATAAAATTTTTTGATTTTGTTTTTAAACATATATATTCTCAACTGACTAAAAGTTACTGACCATATACATCATTAAAGTCCCATGTTATAACACTTAAATTGCTAGCAGATTTTTCCATAGACTCTTATTAATATAATTATATTCCAGTTTCTTTTTTTGTTTTTTAAATTTATGACTCGGCTCTTAATGTTAGGGAGCTGAGAAGAGAAAGAAAGTTACAAAATGGGAAACTTGTCTTGAATTAGCCAGATACAAAATCAAGAGCATTAATATCAGCTTCTTAAATGGAATTCTAACCTGCATAATAGAAATCCTGCAATATGTTATCACTTTTCAAAAAACACAGATTTTATCAGGTTGCCCAATTTTACTAATGATATCAACATTTGTGTTTCGCTTATGCTGAGGGGACAAAGTTTATTCAAAATACAAAGTTTAAAATAAGCAAAGAGAGTCAGTTTCAAATATTCTGTTAATTTATCTCATAAGTTTTAGGAAGTTTTTATTATATAATCTTTTCTTGCCAAAGTCAGGCAGTGTCATTTAATAAATACACAATTATATACTTTTACAGGCCATGTAACATGAAACCTAATACAAAGCAAACAAGACTATCCCTTTGTTACCACTTATCAAGATTCAAGTGAAAAGATATTTAGTAAGTTAAAGCAAATGGCCAATTGTCTGACATAACATGGTTTACATATAATAGGGTAGTGCATCCCAATAAAAAAAAAAAAAACAAATATAAAAATAAAATATATAAACAAAAATAAAAAGAATTAAAATTAAAATAAGGTATTTGCGCTTTCCATTAAAACCGTTATCTCTTTCTTTCTCTCTCTAGCGAGAGAATACACTTACGTTGCCAGGTGAAGCAGGAACATACCAGTTTGGCTTGTGAATCCAACATGGCTGCTGTTGTGAGAGAGCGACAATGTCATGTGTGGCCCCCAGGGAGACGCCATTTGCAATCATCCCACTATGTATACATGACAATACTATTTTTAATACTATCGGTCATTTGCATGTGTGATTGGAAATAGTAATAAATAGCAGATCACATAGTCAGATGGTGTGTAAACTTGTAGAGTACAGAGTGTTTGTTTGGATCAGAGAGTGTAGAAGTTTTGCTGTGACAATTGAACCCTGTTGATTCATTGTATGGCCTGTTCATTTATGTCCTTGGCTTTTGACTGTTGACAATCCTCCCCCACCCCGGGATTGTAATTTAACTTCACTCTCTGAATTTCTCTTTTTATATGTCTCTCAACTAATGAGAAGGCAACCCTCAAATAAAAAGAGAAAGAAGAAAAGACTGAATCTAGACCATAAGTTTGCAGGAGCAAGGCGTAGTTATTTATGACTGAAAAATACTAAAAATCAGGGAGGGTCCATGCATACCTTCCATTATAATAAAAGAGAAAAAAGAAAGGAACACTGGAAAATAAAATAATTTTAGCCAATCGGAAAAACTGACACAAAGAGGTTTCCGATGTTAGCCAAAACCAATGTTCATGCCAGAAACTCTGAGTCTGGTCAAAAGCATATAAACTGACATCTCTGGGGTAGAAGCAGAAGAGATGGTGAGAGGATGAATGGAGACACTTCTGCGTAGGAAGCATCCATGCATAAAGAAGCAGTTAAGAGGTTATTTATTATTTATATTTCTGCCTTGCTTTAGACAGTAGATTGACACTAACTTATTTTGAAGATTACTACTATTTCTATCATGGTCTGACTTCAAACTATCAAAAAAACATTTCTCTGGACTGCTACCTGATAAATGTCCATTTTGCTACACTGAATACCAAAGGACTCACTCATCACTCTAAAGAAAATAAATAAAACTATATTATTTATTTTTAACTCTTGAGTCAGTTTTGTTCTATGTCCTATGTTTCCACTATACATCACAAAGGATATTTACACTTTGCACCTAACCACAGTAGTAAAGATAAAACAGTATGATGATCAGTAAATAAAAAAGATTTAGCAAACAATTCTGTTCTTTTGCCACTTTTATAGAAATTCAAAATATACTCAAGAGGAATTAAAATAACTGTTTCAAAAATTTGATAAACAAATGAGACTGTTGTAGCAAAACAAAATCATGAAAATGACTAAGTTTTTTTTTTTTTTTTTTTTTACTCCACTAATATGGGATCCAGAGTGTTTTGATCGGTAATGGCTGGCTGAGGAATGATAGTTGTAGCAAAGAACTTTGATTGCTACCTTGACAAATAAGAGCAGTACAAACTGTATGTGATTTGAAGATCTATAATTAGGCCAGCCATAAACTTCCTCTTTAACATCCTGATGCAAAGAAAGAATTGCTAACATCAGCATCTCTCATCATTTCTATTTGCAATCACCCATTACAGAAAGGGAAATAAACAGGTTAAAGTGAAGGACATTTTTGTAGTCTTTCCTTCACTTGAATCAACTAAACTAGGGGTTACTTGCCCTTGTAACAATGAGGGAGAAGGAGAGAGAGATAAAGAGAGAACATTGTTGACCGGCGGCCATTTTTCTACCCAATGAATCGTTTCTTAAGAGTTACCCCCCTCCATTTCCTTCCATTTATTTCTCTTTTAAGTCATTTGTCTTGTGCGTGCAGAACCTGCCTCCATTTTCTGTCCAACGAAACATGATTTATTACTTGATCTCTGACCCCAGATAGTTTGGCATATCAGTCTTCTGACTCTTGTCCAAATGCACCTTGAAAATTCTACTTCTAATGATTTCAAGTTGGGGAACACTAGCATAGAAAAACCATTGCAACTAATATTTGTTGGTAATTATATTGCTTGATATAAAAGATTAGCCGATTATTGGCTAAAATTTTGTTCTTATTGATGTTTACCATCTTGGTAGAAGAGTTTACAAAAATAACTTTGAATACTGTATATTTGAGTAGCAATCCTTCTTTTATGCATGTTTTGTTAAATATAAGAAATATTTTGGAAGTTTTTATTCAATTTTTCTTATTGCCCTTACAATTTCCTTTTTTTTTTTATTGTTCTGAGAATGTTTGACTAATCCTTTAGTCATTTTCAATGTGTAGACATCATTTTTCATAGTGATGAGAATTGTTAATATATTTTTGTTTTGTTTCCTATTCTGCAATTTGATTTTTACTAGAGTTTTGAGTTTGGAGATTAAGCAAAATTTCCTGCAAGAATGAAATATTTTATAAGAGAGAAACTGAGTGAACTGGCTATAAAGTAGATGATTGTTTCAAAATGCATGGCTCCAGTTTAGCAGATGTTTATATTGCAAATTGAATATCAAGCTGCAAAGACATACACAAAGTGTTCAGTACTGTATCTTGTAAATCCATCACACACTTCAGAGCCAATTCCCTTGCTTTCCTTGTAAAAATCAAATTATCATTTGACTATTAATTTAAAAAAAAAAATCTTACAGTGTTACCAGGAGTAAAATGTGCTGTCCTAATAAGGTCATAGTGAAGAGTTTGAGAAATTTGAGACTTAAATTGTAATTTGTGAATAACAACTATTTAATCTTGTTTCAATTAATGTTGTTCACCTCCACTTTGTAAGTTTGTTTCTATGAAGAGTTCAAAGTTCAATCCTGGACCACAAGAAAGCAAAAATAAATGTAGCATAAAATATTAACTCAAATAATTTGCAATTTCTCTACTTTTAAAAATGTTAACTTTCATGTGACAGTGTCTCTTCGTTTTAATTATAATTAGATAGTATTTAAAAGATTGCTGGATTGCAGTGTGATATCCATCTTCTTGAATGGCAGTGAACGTTGGACAATGTCTCCATAGATGATAAAAAAAAAAACCCTCAAAAAACAGAGGCAGCAAAAATGTGGTTCTACAAAAGGATACTGAAAATTCCATGGATGAAGGGAGTAAGCAACAAAGAAGTCTTAAATAAAATGGCAACAGAAAGAGCACTCAAAATCTGGAAAAGAGAGCTGAAATTCCTTGGACACATAAGGAAGGAGGGCTTGGAAAACTTAATCCTCACAGGGCATATTGAGAGCAAGATATAGGGGGAGGCAGCAAACCACTTACCAAACAAACTTGTATGAATCAATGGCAGAATGGGGGCAGAGGCATTAGCAAAAAGAAGAGAAAAATGCTAAGAATGACATGAGATAGAAAGCTGTGGAGAGCCATGATTTCCTATGCCTTGAAGTGATGTGGCACACAGAAGTAGTATTTACACTTGGAGCCTGTTACTTTCAAACAAATAAACTAACAGTAGTGAATGTAGGAGATTGGTGTGGAAGTGGGGAAGAGCCATAATTTGTTTATTGGCCAAGTTAAATAATGGCAGATTCCCTAACTACATCATGATGCAGCAAATGAAATTTTTAATCACAACATTGATTTTCACCATTATATAATCACATTGATGAAAAACATGAGTAACAAAAAATAAAATCTTAAAAATATTTACTTTTTCAAGTATTTGAAAATAAATAATGGAAAAACAGATTTTTCTAAATATGATTTTATTTTTTGGTAATGGTAGCTGATGTCTATTGTTAACTGGGGTAAAAGATGACTTTTTAATTTTAACACCTTCAAAACGAGACTGCTCTCTTTTAATCATCTGAGAGACTCTTTTCTACCTTCCATCAGCTTTGCTGATGCTACCCTCCAGGAAAGTGACTCGTTACGCCTTCTTGGGCTAACATTCCCAGCTGACATGATGTAGAAAGACTATATTGAATCCATTACCAAGTCATCTGCTAAGAAAATCAGTTCATTGTGTTGTGTGAGGTAATTGTTTTCTCCAGAATCTATCTTACATATCTATAAGTCTACCATTCGTCCATGCTTTGAATATTGGTGCCACATATGTTCTTGTGCTCCTGATAGATCCAAAGAAGAATTAGTTATAGTATTGATCCTGATCTGGTGGCTTGGCTTCAGTCACTTACCCACCACCATATGGTTTCCTCTGTACTTTTTCTATAAATACTTTCATGGTAATTGTTCAGATGAGCACTTCACTATGGTACCTAGACTTCATGAATTTAAGCACAGTACTAGACTGGCATCAAGATCTCATCAATTGACAGTTGTGCTGGCTAGATGTAGCTGTAAATTCTATGCTAAAAGGTTTTTTTCTCACACTTCTTGATTTTAGAACTCTTTTGGCTCCATGCTTTCCAGCCAACTTTCATCTGCAAAAATTTAAATCCTCTGTCCTTCTGATTACTCTTTTCTCTTTCTGGTCATTATTAATGTTTCTGTCCCTAATTCCTCCACACCTTGTAACCCCTTTGTGTTTTAGTGACTTTACTGCCTTGCATGGGTGAAACTGATTAAAAAAAAAATTGGTTTTCTAGCTGAATAAACAAATAAATATAGTGTGTAGGAGGAGGGGGTGCTTATTTTATTTGTCTGAAATTAAACAAAGCAAAAAAATGTGTCACTGTGTGTGTGTGTGTGTGTGTCTAAAAAAAATGTGTCACTTTTTTGTGTGCAATCATGGTTCTTCATATCTTCTTAATCTTTATAGCTCTAAATAATGTTTGTCTACTTACTATCCTTGCCAATTCCTGTTCTGCCATCCATTTACACAAGCTTGTTAGGTAGGTGATCGTGGCTCTTCACAACTTCCTATCCTATCCTTCATAGTGCTAAATAATGTTTGTCTAATTACTATCCCTGCCAATCCCTGTTCTACCTTCCATTTTGCATAAGCTTGTTAGGTAGCTTACTGTTTCTTTCTACCTCTGGTGCTTTCAATATGTCCTATGAGTATCAAATTTTCCAAGCCCTCTTTCCTCATTATGTGTCCCAGAAATATACTAAGTATAACGGCGCTCTTGCTTGAGCCATTTTCACTTTAAAAAGCATGTAAAAGAAATTAGAAATGAAAGAAATAGAAAAATTTAAGAGAAAAAGAAAACAGTTCAAAAAAATTCATTGAAGGCTACAACTGAGAACTTTTTCAATCACAGGTATTGATATTTCATTTTTTAATCTTTTATTTATGTTTTAACCAAACAATTAAGCTGCAGATTGTATGATACCTCTCAATGAATTTGTTAAAACAGACATCAACTAAATCAACAAAACTTACAAATCAATTTTAGTCAGGAAAATTTCTTCCCATTCATTCATTAATTAACTTTCATTTTAGTAAAAGAAATAAATTTCCAAAGACAAAAGATGTTTACTATCTTGTTTGCAGAAAAAAAACCTGTGGGATTCAAAATGAAATCAAAATAACCTAGAATAAAATTATAGATTTGGTTTGTCATTTTATGAAAAGAGAATCTTAGTAAGCAAAGAATAATTCCAATATGTTTACTTACAATAGTCATACACAGAACTTATATTACTTTTTTTTTTACTCAGTACATTGGTTTCTACAGTAAAGAAATGAGAGGAAAAATATTTATGTACAATGCATTCAAATTTGCAAATTAAATATTCAAATGTTATCAATAAAAATGTCTAAAGTTTGGTTAATGCTTTAGCATCATCATTGATAATAAATAAAGATGGTTGAAATAAACTTCTCATGCCTGCAAATTTATCTGCTTCAAAATCAACGATCAGAAAATGTATCGCCTCACTGTATAATCTATATTTGGTAATAATTAAAGGCACTGTTTAACCATTCCAAATTAACATAAAATATAACTAAAATATTTCAATTTGTTTTAAAAATTATGCATTAAATTTGTTGTAAAATCTGTCACTCTTATGAAAAAAAAAAAAAATTAAGCAAATTTTAAACAAATATGAGGGCGGGGGCTGAAAAGTTCTTGGTCCAACTAAGAAGGCTTTCCAAGTGATGACAAAAAACAACCAATGTATGTTTGGTTATAGGGGTCAGATTTTGGAAAGCAGGTTGGACCCAGAACTTTTCTGCACAAGTAGCAAACATAAAAAGCAAATTTTTATTTTTATTCTGGAAAATCCAATAAATACTGAAATAAGATGGGTTTTAGTTTTGATTTAAAGAAAATATTTGAAAAGGAAAAATAGTTTAGATCTTTGAACTTTGATATGAAAATGTTTATTAAATTGTTAGATTTTCCTAATTTTTGACACAATTACATATCAAAAACGCAAAATAAGGCTTTGTGCATATTTTACAAGATGTCTGAAAATAGTTTTAAGTTATACTGAAATGAAAACATCTGAGAAACATGACTGGAGCAATGGCTGCTAATGATGGAACATGTTCCAAAAGAGAAATCATTAATCTTGATATCATCTGGATTCTGACTTTACAGGAACATTGTCAGCAATCCGGATGAAAGGTGAATATGACATTGATGACATAAGAGGAAATGTGCCACTACATTATTGCTTTGTTAATGCAGGAAAAGTGAATAGATATTCAGTAGAATATTCCTTGGTAAAAAGATTGTACCGAGTTATAACAAATGGAATCTGCTCATGCAAAATAAAAATACATCCGATGTTGGTGAGGATATGCCTGAATCTGTCTTTCTGCGAACAGAAAGACAGATTAATGTGGTGGACAGGATATTTACTTAAAATGCAAAAGAAGTCTCAGAATCAGGAAGAGAATGCAAAAGTGACAAGATTTATGATTCTGTGAGGTGGTGAGCTAACTAAAAAAGAGAAAGATGAAAGGAGAGACAGAACGAAAACAAAAACAAGAAAAACTAGGAAAGCAAAGGCAGACCAAAATGGTTGTCCAAGAAAGTTTAACACAGAAGAAGGTTGTAAAGAAGAGATAAAGTGCAACAAAGAGAAAGAAATTATTCAAGTGCAAGAGACAAAATAATCAGGAAGTTTCACATGCTACACCTGAATTAATTCTGAGTAATTTTGTTGGTAGAACAGACCATTTCATATAACAACTGCTGCAGATCAACATACTGAAACAATGCACTCAATGGAATAGAAACTGAATTCAAAGTAGCTACTTAACAAAAATAAGTCTTTCAGTTCCACTAAATTCAAAGTACACACACACACATGTGTATATATATATATATATATATATATATATATGCAAATTATTTTCAGATAGAATGTATCTGTAATGGAACAAAATGAATAAGAGAAAAACTATTCTTGTTATCAATACAAAGCATCTGAGAATCTCCAAAGAACATATGTTGTATCTATCCTCTCTATTTTGTTTATTACTTTCCTTTTCAGCTCCCAAATAGAAGATACCAATACAACAGTAGCACAAGACTGGGTGTTATAGTCTTGTGTTTGTAGCATCTATGATAGAATGAGTTAGGTGAAGGAAGTATTAATTATGTTTGAGTACAAGAAGTTCAAATTGCTGGGTTAGTGATATTTAAATGACCTTGCTTGGATTCCTGATATGGGATGTTTTAATTTTGTGAGCTCAGATTTCCAAGTTTCTGAACTCTACACTTGCTTTATGAATTTATTTTTTTGATAAAAAAAATGTTTGCTTATGAATTTTCCAATGTGTTGCATTTTTAATTCATTCTAAAGGAAAAACTGTACTAATATTTCTTTTCACCCATTAGGCTTGATAGTTGTTTCACTATACTTTTGAGAATGGCTTTTCATCATTTTTCAAGTTTGATTATTAGGCAAAGTATTTTCGTCCACATCTGCATGAAGCTTTTTTTTTAATGAGGAATTCATGTATTGATGCTACTCTTTTTAGTAAATACAAGTGCTGTCTGGAATAGTCATGCTGGTGTGAATTTTTCAACTTATTGAATAAGTGTATTGCTTCAAATGAATGTTCTGCCAGAAACTTTTTATTCTTGCAATAAAATAATTGTACTACAGAGAAAATAATTTGAAAAATAACACATGTACCATGGCATATAATTAAATTATACCAGCACTTGTATTTGGTACCCAATAGTACTAACATGAAACCTTATATCTCCTGGGAGTTTTTTTTTCTGATATGTTCAAATTAAGATGAGAAGTAGAAACAAAAGGAAAAAGAAAATGGGATGTAACATACGCTTAAAGTTATTGGCCAATACATATATTCATATCAGTATAAATTAAAAACAGTTGTTAGGAAAGAGAAGAAAAGGAAAAGAGAAAGAGAAAGGAAAAGAGAAAGGAAAGAAAAAGAGAAAGAGAAAGGAAAAGAGAAAGGAAAGAAAAAGAGAAAGGAAAAGAGAAAGAGAAAGGAAAAGAGAAAGGAAAGAAAAAGAGAAAGGAAAGAAAAAGAGAAAGGAAAGAAAAAGAGAAAGGAAAGAAAAAGAGAAAGGAAAGAAAAAGAGAAAGGAAAGAAAAAGAGAAAGGAAAGAAAAAGAGAAAGGAAAGAAAAAGAGAAAGGAAAGAAAAAGAGAAAGGAAAGAAAAAGAGAAAGGAAAGAAAAAGAGAAAGGAAAGAAAAAGAGAAAGGAAAGAAAAAGAGAAAGGAAAGAAAAAGAGAAAGGAAAGAAAAAGAGAAAGGAAAGAAAAAGAGAAAGGAAAGAAAAAGAGAAAGGAAAGAAAAAGAGAAAGGAAAGAAAAAGAGAAAGGAAAGAAAAAGAGAAAGGAAAGAAAAAGAGAAAGGAAAGAAAAAGAGAAAGGAAAGAAAAAGAGAAAGGAAAGAAAAAGAGAAAGGAAAGAAAAAGAGAAAGGAAAGAAAAAGAGAAAGGAAAGAAAAAGAGAAAGGAAAGAAAAAGAGAAAGGAAAGAAAAAGAGAAAGGAAAGAAAAAGAGAAAGGAAAGAAAAAGAGAAAGGAAAGAAAAAGAGAAAGGAAAGAAAAAGAGAAAGGAAAGAAAAAGAGAAAGGAAAGAAAAAGAGAAAGGAAAGAAAAAGAGAAAGGAAAGAAAAAGAGAAAGGAAAGAAAAAGAGAAAGGAAAGAAAAAGAGAAAGGAAAGAAAAAGAGAAAGGAAAGAAAAAGAGAAAGGAAAGAAAAAGAGAAAGGAAAGAAAAAGAGAAAGGAAAGAAAAAGAGAAAGGAAAGAAAAAGAGAAAGGAAAGAAAAAGAGAAAGGAAAGAAAAAGAGAAAGGAAAGAAAAAGAGAAAGGAAAGAAAAAGAGAAAGGAAAGAAAAAGAGAAAGGAAAGAAAAAGAGAAAGGAAAGAAAAAGAGAAAGGAAAGAAAAAGAGAAAGGAAAGAAAAAGAGAAAGGAAAGAAAAAGAGAAAGGAAAGAAAAAGAGAAAGGAAAGAAAAAGAGAAAGGAAAGAAAAAGAGAAAGGAAAGAAAAAGAGAAAGGAAAGAAAAAGAGAAAGGAAAGAAAAAGAGAAAGGAAAGAAAAAGAGAAAGGAAAGAAAAAGAGAAAGGAAAGAAAAAGAGAAAGGAAAGAAAAAGAGAAAGGAAAGAAAAAGAGAAAGGAAAGAAAAAGAGAAAGGAAAGAAAAAGAGAAAGGAAAGAAAAAGAGAAAGGAAAGAAAAAGAGAAAGGAAAGAAAAAGAGAAAGGAAAGAAAAAGAGAAAGGAAAGAAAAAGAGAAAGGAAAGAAAAAGAGAAAGGAAAGAAAAAGAGAAAGGAAAGAAAAAGAGAAAGGAAAGAAAAAGAGAAAGGAAAGAAAAAGAGAAAGGAAAGAAAAAGAGAAAGGAAAGAAAAAGAGAAAGGAAAGAAAAAGAGAAAGGAAAGAAAAAGAGAAAGGAAAGAAAAAGAGAAAGGAAAGAAAAAGAGAAAGGAAAGAAAAAGAGAAAGGAAAGAAAAAGAGAAAGGAAAGAAAAAGAGAAAGGAAGAAAAGAAAAAGGAAAGAAGGAAAGGAAAAGAGAAAGAAAAAAAGGAAAAAAGGAAAAAAGGAAAGAAATGAAAACCCTTGTTTCTCTTACCCAAATCAATACATTCCTCATCTACCACAGTCACTGTAAAAGGCAGTGTTAAATTATGAACAATACTTGATTTATTTTTCTGAAATAATTTTTCTTTAAGGAAAGGTATTCTTTATTTTAAACTCAAATCTTATTTCTAACTCAGTGAATTCAAGAGATCATTTGCCAAATTAGATCCAATATCTATTTTAACATTAAGAAAAAAACAATGAAAGAAATGGTTGCAGAAGATGAATTTTTCTTCTGGTTCCTTTTGCTCCAGACCAATAAACAGGATCATAATATTTGGTGCAAAAAAAATGGACAGAGAATTTTGTCTCAAATGTTTTCAAACATTTTGGTGTTCATGATTTTTCTGCATAGAATCTCACAACAATCGACTGGTCTTTATAAAGGCAGCAACCAAAATCAATCGAAATAAAATAAAAATGTTTCTTTAGAGAAATTTCAAATATGGAAATGATTGAATTCATACAAGAATGCATGAGAATGAATGCATATGTTGCTTGACATGCATTAAACTTTCTATGCAATATTATGCATGCATTTGCATGTATAAAGGTTCATAGAAGAACATGCTTTCACTGTTTACATGAAAATGAATAGAGTTCTTTTTTTATACACACATTCTTTTGTGTATAAATATTTTGGTATAGTTTTAATTTAATTTTTTTTATTTTTTACATAAATATACACACACTATTGGTGTATTACAAAATTTGCAAGTAGTCAAATGTACACTTTGGAGATGAACTTTTATACTAGTTATATGGTAATGGCCAGTTTTGTGGTGCTTTTCATGATATCAAAGTGCTTTTTTTTTAAATATAAAAAGTTAATGTAACAAAAGATCAATATATTGATTACAACATTTTATAATTTGTCAAATATTATTGTCTTTAAAAAATATAAACTAATAAAATTAACCAAATATACAAATAAATAGGCAGAACCACACACACACAGAGGCCTTGTTAAATAAGAATCCTGATTAAAAATGGCTAGAATTAAAAATTAAAAAAAAAAAAAAATTGATATATTTTCAAAGGATGAATTATTCATTTAGTCTATTCTCCAGAATTATTTGTTTTATTTCTTTAGAACAACTTTAAAAAATCAAAAACAGTTTTTCAGCTAAATAATAAAATAAATATTTGTGGGCAAGTAAAATGTCTCATGGAACAAAATTGCTGCACAATTCAAGTTTGCATTTGGTGGAAATGACATTTTCTCTCTCTTTTTGTCACTTTTTGACAAAGTACAACAAATATTTATTAGTCTAAATCCTTTGTAGTTGAAATGATACCAACTTGTAAAATACAAGCTCTTTCAAATTTTTAGTATTTAATATATGTCAAAAGTTTTTTAAAGTCTTATATAGGGAAAAAAAAAATGATAAAATTATTTTAAAACATAATTTCTAACATACTGAATTTTTATTTTACTTATATAAAAAGTGTAACCATTTTGCATTTTATTTTTGCCTAATTCACTTCATTCTTCTGCATTTGTAAACATGGCTAAAACAACAACTGCTGATTGTATTTAAGTATCCTGCTAACATCTAAATGCTTCTGAAGACAAAACCTGAAGTTTTGGAAAATTAATGTTAGAAAAAAAAATAATGAAAGGTGGCAACAATGGAAAATATATAAACAAAAATAATTCAAGTGAAAAGAAAAAAATGGAAGGAATGAGAACAGAGACAGTGGCAATCACACATTCTTCAAGTTTAAATATGTATTTGATGCAAATATTATATAAATATAAATACAAAAGAGTCAAATATTTTAATAACGCTCAAATGTAAAAGCAGAATTCAAAAATGGCACAATATATCCAAAATTGTACGATGAGAAAAAAGGGGGTGCAGCTGTTTCCATACCTGTCTAAATTATTCAACATAATACTTTAATATTTAAGTTATTAAGGAACATCATTATTAAGTGTGGAGAGAAACCTTTCTCTTTGGCCATTTCTGCTTGTTTACTGAATAAATTTTGAAATTATATTCTTTTATGTGCTGTGTCCCTTCAAGATCTGGGCAACTCTTGACAATTTCCTAGCTTTCATAGCTCTAAGTAATGTTTGTCTCCTTGTTATCTCTCCCACTCCCTACTCTGCCAGCCATTTACACAAGCTCCTTAACTATGGTATCCACTGTATCCCTCTGTCTCTCTTGCCTTCAATATGTCCTGTAAGTGTCAAATTCTCCAAGCCCTCTTTCCTTGTATATATGAGTATATGCCTGCATTAATGTCTAAGTAGCATAGACAATGTATTATTACAGGGTCTTAGTATTGTTGATATGAACCTTATTTGGGAACCTGTCCACATACTGATCTCTATGTGATCATTTATCATAATCCAGCTAAATTACCTGTCAATGTACGAGTTGAAATCTTTCATATTTAGTGCTATCAATTGATATGTCATGCTCCTTTGCTGTTATATATATATATATATATATATATATATATATATATGAATGAAGTTTTAATGTATGCTATATTTATGGGTAAAAGTCCTCAATATCAAGAAGAGAGTGTATGTAAATATAAAAGTGAACTGAACAGTAATAGTCTGTTTCATGCTCCAACACTACCATCATGGCTTGAAGATTACATTCAAGTATGAAACAGATTTCCGGCACTTGGTCTTATAAAAATAAAAACTTATCAAGAACTTTCAGTCTGAAAAGATGAATATAGAAATATTTACAAAATTAATTATAACTGAATTAGATCTTTAAGGTTTTTTTTCTTGAGTTTATATATATATATATATATATATATATATAAAATGTGCGTGTGTGTGTGTGTGTGTGAGAGATTTCTAAAAAGTTAATTCATTTTATTTATGATCTGACATGATTCTTCATTACTATAAACATTGTTTATATTAATAAGAAATAATGTTCACTAAATATGTTTATAATAATAAAAAATGTGGTTGATAAATATTTTAGGTTTAGAATTGAAATTTGATAAATTAGCAAAGATATTTAGTTTATTGTATACACATTCATATTGAATATGTGTTACTTTGAATTAAATGATGGTATAATTTAATATAAAAATAAGACATAGAATCTGATTTTATCTCTAAGCACATTTATTGGTATCTCCTTTCAAATAATTCATTTCATATTAAACAGAATTATTCTTTGACTCTTTTTTACATATTTTATCAACACTTGAATTTTAACTCATTTTATAAGAAATACTTTTGTCGTTATAAAATTAACTGATATTTCATTTTAATGTTTCATAGCAAAATTTAATTTTAAATGATTTGTGTTAGCATCAATTTGATGGAAAGTGATAGATCAATAATTTTCATACGAGCAATGCTAAGCTTCCATTCTATTCGACTGCGAACAAAAATATTTCAGATAAGCACACACAGCAGGAAGAGTAATTCTGGTTAATAATAGAAATATGTTTACAAAGAGGAGGTTTTATTTTCTTTTTTAAACAATTTCGGAAACCAATTTTCTCTGCAAGACTAAGCATTTCATTTTGCCTGTAAAAAAATATAGAAAACGAAGCATCTGACAAATGCCAGTTATATTTTATTATGACCCATACAAATGACTAACAATGATATTGTACTTTTTACATGATATAAAATGGGTGATTAGTTTAAAATTGAAATAACAAAACTGACTCGTTCCACTTTAGATTTGTACCATAAATATTGAAATAAAGACTAACAGCCTGAGAAAAATTCACAAATGATAAATTTGATGCTTAGCTATAACAAGCAATAAATACCATCATGTAATCCTTGAAGGAAGGACGAAAGAAAGGAAGGAAGAAAAGTGAGTGAGTGAGTGAAAGAGAAGAGATGGTACCCCCATAAATTGAAGCCATCATGTCTGACACTGAGAGGCTTATTGCCATATGCAAACCTTCATATCATCTTCCATGTAATCAATTTACCACAAAGTTTCATGTGTCTAAAACATAATTATCTTTTCAATAACAAATTTTAGGTTTGTGGTTAGCACCCAGCCAGCGGTGTATATAATGAACCATTCTTTTATTAGATTCACCCTGGGTTTGCCTAGTTACGCTCTTCAGTAATGGGCACTTGGATAGCCCAAACACCAACAAAAATGTCACTGACGAGAAAGACTTCCTGAATGGAAATATCTATTAAACAATGTCCAAACAAATGGAAGATGATCTTGGATATGGAAAATCTTTTAAATGTTACCTAATTCTCCTGCTGCCATGCACCATCTTTACAAGAGTCAAATCATTGCTGTCACAGATGGACTGGTGCTGTCCAATCCTCACTGTTTAGACTTGACAGAGTTCCAAAGTGCTTACACGGCCTTGTGGGTGATGAATTATTCTCCACCCTGCAACCTCTATCTCACAGACTAAAAAAAACAAACTATATCACTATTACTATGGCATTCCTTGGTTCTACCAGTTCAGACCTCCACCGCTAAGACCTGTCATGCCATATTTACAGTGACAAACCATCCCCATTCTCTGTCTTCCTTTGATAAAGAGCAAGTTCTACTCAAACAGCTTATTCCCTAGATCTGTTACTTTGGAATACAAACTCCCAAGATGATGCTTCCCTGACAAATACAATCTAGGTCTTTTTAAGTGTAGGGTCAACCAATATCTACCCTACACATCCTTATAATTCTCTCTTATTTCCCTCTTCCTCCTCCTTTACAACAATCTCACTCAATAACCCTCTATCTTGAGTGGCTCTTGAGCTTTTACTAACATTAAAAAAACTCTGTATCATAAATCAGAATAAAGAAAGGGACTTGTATCTTGGACAAACATTAAGTATCAATGACGTCAGAAGAATTAGAGGTTAATGGGAGGAAAAATGACACCATTTTTCTTAAACCTTGTCCAAAACATCAGAACATTATACAATTGATTCTAAATATATATTTTCAATCATTATCTTCACATCTTTTGCCTTTATATATTTTTAACAAATTGGAAGGGAATCTTAGTCATTTTAATACTTACATAAGCTGATAAAGTCATTCTTTACTTTTACCCAGATGATCTAAAAATCCGAATGTTAATCAATTATCCCTCTAAAAATTATTTGAATAATTTCCATTTCTTTCTCCAAAATATCAAATTTCTTTTAGGCTCATGAAATCATTTTGATCAATACAAACCTCTGATGATAGAGCAAACAGACAAAAACAAAAAAATGCAAAAAACAAAGCAAAACACACACAAAAAAAATATAAAATAAAAATAAAAAAATAGCAAAATATTTTGATATTTGATGTAGCAGTCTGATGCAGCTAAAGATGAAGACAAAAATAAGAGACAAGGTTGACAATGATATTCAGAAAATAGATTGCTATGTTTGTTGTGTTCAATGAAAATAAGGTAAAGAACATAAAAAAAAAAAGGAAAATTTCATTATTGATAAAGACAGACTATGTAAAAAAGTTTTGTTTTTGGTTTTATCACTACAAGTAGGCTTATACGTTCATATCAAGTTCAAAATCAAAAACTCTGTACAAGTGTCATAATAGAATTTGTGGCAAATCAGTAAAATGGATAATGTAGCACCAGGCTTCATTTTTTGCTTAAGTAAAAATCACTCTCAGACTGAAAACCTCCTTTTAAAAATTAAGTTTGTATTCAAGTGAAAAAATGACTAGCATTTAGCTGTAATATTTTGCAAAATGAATTAAATGCCTTCTTGTTGGTTAGGAAGAGAATATATAAAGGATGGTGGCCATAATAATAAAAATGATTCAGTTATTAGGTCTTTGATAAAATAATATGCATTAAATATAATATTAACCTCATTATTTTGTTAAAATATAGGATTAATCAATTTCTGCAGTCTTAACAAAACTTAAAATTTTCAAGTATAATGTGCACATTTAAAATTTTCTTTTTCTCTTAAAAGTTTCATTTTATGAATGTTAGTCAAAGTTAGCATGATGCTATCCATATGATTAAAACCATATATTTTCATATAACTTTTTATATGGGGAAAATTGATATGTTATAGAACTGCCCAAATTATTTTACATGTTTGTTTCTTTCATTACATATATATAATATGTATATACAAATTTCTTTTCATAAAATCACAGGAAATCTCAAAAAAAAAAAAAAAAAAAAAAAAATGAATACCTTTTTTTTTGTATGTCTTTGAAAACTATCTTTTCTGAGATCATTCAGGTTAGGGCCACTGTTGCTATATATTAAGACTAGTTTAGCACAAAGTTGCAGTATGGGGCACTTAGCAAGGGACAAACTCATAATAGACAACCAGATTAGCTTGTTAACTGGTATCCAACCCAGAATGTCCCAGAAGTGAGTGAACTTGGGTCTCATCTTAAGAAAAAAGAAAAACAGAAAAATATCAACTTAAATATTTTCACATTCTTCTGTTTTTACTATGATGCCATAAGAAATGATTTTATTAGATTTTCTGGACAATAATCCATATAACAGGAAGTTCATTCTTTGTCTGTGTGCCGTGTCCTTTCAGAACATTGGCAATCATGGCTCTACACAATTCCATGTCCTTTGTAGAGCTTAATAAATTTTGTCTTTGTTATTTCTACTAGCCTGTGTTCTACCACCCATACTTATATAAACTTCATCATTGCTCACATGTTCAGTATCCTCCTGTAGAATCACATTTCTGTTGCTTTAAATCTCTTCATCTGTGAGAAGATTGTCAGCATTCATTGCCATATTTCTAAAATTGATATTTTCCTGAAATATTCATCTTTTACATTTAATATTTTTCAATTAGATAAAAAAAGAAATATATCTACATATATATATGCTTTTTTTTCTATCTCCGGTTGTGTGTGTGTGAATATGCAGATAGTATAATGGATTTTGGCATGTAGAGTGGAATTGGTGAGCCAAGTTCAAATTCTAGGAGAGTCTATTGTGTTCATTTTCAAACTAATCCCTCTGGGATAGGCATGAATCCATCACTTCTCCCTCCAGGGCAGATTGACTTCTATAACCTTGGGTGGCAACCAAACGAAGAGAAGGAAAAAACTGAATTCCAAACTAGAAAGCAACAAGAAACACTCCAACTCAAGAATGCATAGCAAACAACAGATGAAGAAAAAGAATCTGGGGAGAATCATGATCACTGAGGTTTGAGAGGAATATGGCATTTGAAAAAGAAATTCATGTGTATATTGTTTTCTACTCACTTCTTTATTGTCACAAATCACCATACTACTCAAGAATCCATTAATGGCTCCACAATGATAGAAAATATTTATGCTATTCAATAACAAAGCCATTTTTTTAAATAAAATTTTAAAGAAATTTTACCAATATACTTACCGTATATATTCATGGATAGGTCGCACACTTATTTTATGGCTTAATAATTGATGATTTACTGTTGACATGCAGATAGGTCGCAATATAATCTTGGGAGTCACATAGCCCTTTTTAAATGCAGGAATTAGCAGATATCTACCTTTATCTCTACCTTAACAATTATTTGCAGTTAAAATACATTTTGTCAATCATCATGTAAAAAAACAAAAGGAAGTAATTGTTGTACTGGTAATTTTATATTTACTGCATATTATTTTTAATAAATCAATGCGAAAAAAAAAAATAACTACAGAAGAAAATGTTACGGTACATTTAGAAAAAAGTGTTTATCTATTTATATATCAAGTTACACTTTTAAAATTCATTATGTAAAATCCCAAGAATTCTTCTTCACTACTGTCGGTGTCAAACATCATTGTCATTTATTCATCAGTTAATTGGTTTTCATCATTGTCCATTTCATTTGACATATATATATATATATATATATATATATATATATATATATATATATATATTGTAGAATGAATCGTGGGACTTTTTTTTTTCTTTGTCAATAAACATCTACACGTGGTTCCTTAACTTACGTATGCATGTTCAGCATTTCTATATCAGTCTTGTACGAAGGCCCAACCAAATGGTAACTGTTGGATCAATGAATATTTGATAATTTTATTTATTTATTGTGATGGATATGTGAAAATAGCAGCATGGGGTAAATTTAAAGCAGTGAGTCAGTATATACGATAGATAAATTATTTCTATACAGGGAAAAACCACAGCTTTAGTGTTTATGGGTATCATTTCTGATTTCTCAGAAATCATGATGACAAGGTAGTGTTGTTTTACATTTATGTCAAGCGGAGAGTTGACACCCATAATATTTTGTGACATTTTTGGTAAAAAAGTGCGACCTATCCGCGATTATATACGGCATTAATTATTTTGAAGTATTGTTCTCGTTTTGATAGTTATGTTACTAACAATATTTCAGTCAAGTACCATCTACCAATCTTCAGATGTTCAATTTTTTTTTTTAAGACTGATAAGGGATTATCTGTTGATTGTGTTATTTTGTCACTGTGGTGAAAAAAAAAAAAAAAAATCAATGAACACCTGAACATGACCAAAGGATACTTGGCTGAAATGTATCTATAGCAACATTTGTAACAACTATGAGAATGATAGTTTAAAATAATTAAAGTATCTTGACAATTCCTCATCTCAAGAGAGAAATATAAAATTACTTCAGCCAATATTTAACTTTGAACAACATCTTACAGTGTTGTCCAAAGCCGGGCAATTACAATGTGTAAAAAAGAAAAATGCCAAAATAAATGTTACTTTGCATCAGAATGTATGGCATTAACATTTCACATTCTTAAATTAGACACATTACCATTTAGAAGATTTTTTTTATATCAATCAATGTTTTTACAATAAAACTGCTATCAACCAACTTATATTGGTAATATTTTCAGGATATATTTACATTTATATGCAAAATATATCATATTAATTTCAGCTTATCAGTTGTTCTTAGTGTATTAAAAACCTTAGTAATATTTCAGCCGTTATTTTCTTAGTACCTGTTTCAATAATTCCTGCATGTACAGAAAGCCATAAAGTAATGGACGTCATTATGAAATAGATTTGCGTTCTGTTGCTTCTAACAATATTTCATAAAATATTCATCCCCAAAAGAAAATGTGGTTACAATTTTTCTTGGGAAATCTACAAAAGACACATGGAACATAAGGCAACTCTTCTATTTTAAAAAAAAAAAAAATTGACACAAGATTTTGTGTATCTTGCAATCTAATAAAAGTTTGAAAAAAAAAATCTAGACTTCTTTTTCTACAAAAGAAAATCCTCTGAATATGTTAGGTATTTGTAAGGACAATAAAGAAAAACAAGCTTATTGGCACACAATTCCATAGAAAAAGCAACAAAATCATACAACAAATGGCATTCCATTATAGTCTTAATTTTTTAATTAAGTTATACAGTTAATCTGAAGGAGAAAAAAATTAGTGATGGCTCCTCAGGTAAAGTCATCAGTGTCTCCATCCCAAATAAGAGGTATTGATTTTCTTTGTTTGGACAATAAACTTTGAGATAATGATATATTTTATTTATATATCGTTTTAAAAAACGATACATGGCATGCATTGGTTGCCCACTGTAATTGAGACTGACCACTATTTTGACATAAAAAAATGCTACTCTGATCAAAGGAGAAAACAATTCACTACAACAAAATTGTTTAGAGAGTGCCTTGATCTCAAGGTCACCCACAGTAAATTCGTGCCCTGGCTCTTATAACATTTTACAATTCCTGGCTGAAATCGGCTAGATAAAAAAAAAAAAAAAAATTAAAAATTCCCAGCATCCCTTGTTTGTGCACCAACATAATGAATCCAGTCTGATGAAGTCCTAACGGATGAAATGCGTCACAAGAAAACTTTTTCCACTTTGTCATACATTTTTCTCCACAAACTTTTAGAGGATTTTATCATCTGTTTCTATATTTGTCACATCATCATTTTGTAATGTAGTCATTCTCTTCAGACCCTACAGTGATGTATTATTGTAGTTTTACATGACTTCCCACCTGGGTTTTGCACATGATGCACTACAAACAAAAGTTTACAATAAAAAACATGTCCTAGATTCAATATAAATGCATATAAAATGTCAATCCATCATTTCAAGGCTAGCAAAGATAACCAAGTTCCTGATTCTCCAGATATTTCACTTCTTTTCAGTTAACATCACTTACATGTCACATTTTATCAACAAGGCTAAGTGCACAAAATGGAATGATGGACACGTTGCATTATTTTTATTCAAGTTGAACATTACCAACAAATTCATAAATGCACTTGAACAACTAGCAAAGTTAGACATATCACCATTAATTGAAAGTCATTTTAATTATTATAGCTTCTATTCAGTCATTCTTTAAGAATATTAGAGGCTACATCATTTTAGCATATAATGTTATGGCAATTCTTCAATCTAATTATTTATATTACATCAAAGAGGTGAACTGTTTGTGCCTGAGATTTTCAGTTTATCTTTAAAACTTAATATCTTTCATTTCATACACGCCTTTTAAGAGCTCAAGTCTTTGAGAATTTTACAAGAATTCTTTAATATTGAATTTATGAAATGAACAGCAGGCATTGAATTTAACATTATTTCTCACATTAATAATTACAAATTATTTAAAGATTTCAACAAAATATATTCATGATTCCTTAATTGCTGGAGAGGATAACCTAGATATCAAAACTTTGTTGATGGCTATAATTTGTTTGGCTCTATTTAACTTTCATAGATATCAAACAGTTATTGCAAACTGTAAATTTGGGGTTTCCAAAGTGGGTGGTACTGCTAACCACCAGGAGCATTGGAAAAATCTGGAGGATGATGAGGAAAAAGGTGGAGTGCTTAGCAGAAAATGGGTGTTTGGGAGCAGCAAGGTGGTATTAGAAGCAAGTACTGATATTTTTTTTAATCTATATAACAAAATCTAAGTCATTTACACTTAAGGAACACAAATGCTTTACAAAGAATAAAATTAATATAAAAGTCATACAGAAAAATCGTGGTTTCATTTTAATCTGTTACCTAAAGTTAAATGTTTGTTTGTCTCCTGCAGACATTATTTGGACATGACTTATTACACATCAACCAGATCAGACAGTCAGGGCCAATGCTCTAGACTTGTAGAGTGTAGTGATATAGACATGGATGCTTGTCTGGCAACATCTTATCTAATGGCATCTAAGAAAAGCCAAAGTGCATATGTATTTAAAGTGTTAGGTTAGTTGTTGTTTTGAATTTGCAGTCTACCTAATAGCAAATAAGGAGTGTCTTCATATGGGTGTCAGAGGGGGGTACTAAGTACATGGATTTGGAGTCAAGTAGGTGGCAGTTAGAAAAGATTTATGAACAGCTGTTGTAAATCAATCCTTCCAGATGCTTTAAGGTAAAATTTTGATAATGAATCTCACAAAACCAGAAGCTCAATTCCACATGTAATTTTCTGATGGTAAAATAAAATAAAAACATTGAAAAATGAGAATTAAGCTTTTTCATGAATTAAATATCGATTACTGACAGAAATTCTTGACGATTTACAGGATTTTGTTGAGATGAATGACATGACCAGCATATCAGATTTTCACTTCTTGTCACAACACAACGCAAATCCAAAATAGCAAAAGATTGGCTATGAATATTCAAACAATATTCCTTCTATGAGCATTCTTTGGAGAATTTGTTTGATTTCAACTCTAACCAATATCAAATCCCCGAAGTCTACAGGCATCACTCTTTTCTTCCACAGCATAATGCCATAACAATGGCCAACCATTCAGTCAACCCAGGCTTATCATTGTTCTCTTTGGCTGAACAACTCAAAATCAGTTTCTCATAATTATAAATTTGAGGTTTTTGTATAAAATGACACTGTCAACTTCAAGCCAGAGATAATGCCAGGAGCCATTCATCTTTGATCCATGAACATTAGCAATCTCTCCTGAGGGTAGAATACCTCTCTTCAGAGCAAAGAACTTTTATAACAGTGATAAATCTTGCATGGAGACTTAAAATCAATGGATTGGTTTCAAGCCCCTGGAGTGTTAAAGTTTACAACCAATCAGCATTGTTCCTATGTAATATAAACAATAAAGACATTGACTATTTCTCTTTATAGCCCAATCAGCATATGTCAGATTGCATATGAATAATACACACAAGAACTACTTTCCCTTTCCAAGCATAAGTTCAATGACAAAGAACAAGTCCAATAAAAATTACTTTTATTGCTATATTTCACACCATTTCAATATAATGGTAAACCTGAGGAGGAAGATATTGATTAGAGTCCATAGGGCATCATCATATAATATGGAAAAGTGAATAAAAAGTTTAGAACAGTAAAAACCAATAAAAAAATGTACTGCATAGAATGAATATAATATTATGTACAAATATCAAGACATGTAAGAATATATAAGCGAATACCTAGTATTATCATTTGTATGGGACTTATTCTTTTAGGAGGAGTCTCTTCAGGAGGTGGACAATAATGGATCTCCACAATATCCAATCCTTTGCAGCTCTTAGTAAGAGTTTGTCCATTTATTATCCCTCCTAGTCTCTGCTCTGCCATCCATTTACATAAGCTCATTAGGCAGATTGGTTGCTGTTTCCTTCTGCGTTTTTGATGTCCTGTGTGTGTCAAATTGTCCAAGACCCATTTCCTGATTATGCGTCCCAGAAATTTCAACAGTCTATTTCTGATTCTAAGCATAAGTGTCCTTTTTGTTCCCATTTTCCTTTCTAGTGTCTCCATAAGCTTACACATATTGAAATTGAATTTCTTGTAAGAGATTAAGAAAATCATACTAGTAATCTCAGATTGAGGAATTGGAGAGCCGAGTTCTAATTCCAGTCAAATCAATTGCATTCACTTATGTGCTAATACCCTTGGGAAAGATATGAATCCTCTTCTTCTCCCACCATCTATGGGTAAATAGCAGGACAGACTGGGTTCTATAGCCTTGGATAGCAACTGGTCTATTGCAGAAAGAAATGGCAACCTACTGCAGGAAAAAATAAGCCTCGTCAGTCATGTATCAAAAGATACATGATCACCTAAGCATGTATCACGCATAACTGACTGAATATATTGATTTGAATAAGACTGGATGATTTTTAACTCTACAAATTATTGTTATGCTAAATTACAAATGTATGTACATTTCAATTCTAGCAGCAGTCAATAAAACAGAAAGAGCAGGACTGAAAAGGAAAACTAAGAAAAATCAGATGAAAATGTCATTGTGGAAAAAAGAAAATTGATTTTCAAATTGTTTTTGTTTGTCTAAAAATATATATATATATATATATATATATATATATATATATATATATATATATATATAATCTTGACCGTGTTTTGAAACAAAAAAAAAAAAAATGAATCCCTTTATAAAACATACATATAACAAACTATTTCTATTTCTAATTCTAACAGTTGAAATGTAATCCTTGAAAATGGCTAAATGTATAGCCGAAAGCGCTCGGATAAAAAGAACATTCGGACAGTTTTTATATAATTTATCCTCTGAAAAGAAAAACTTTATTAGATCGCACGAGAAATTATATAAAAAACTAAATAAAAGCACCTTGTCAGTCGTTTTTAATGAAATGTGCATGAAAGAAGGATTGCTGCCTAAATACACAAACATATATATATATATATATATATATATATAAGTAAAAAAAGTAAAAAGCCAAGTAAATAACCCAAGACAATATTTCTTACAAAGTTTTTATTTCTTATGTTTTGTTTTTGTCAAGAAATGAAAAAGCAAAAGTGCAAAATTATTCATTTAATTTTAAATAAAAGGATTTGTTAAAAATGAATAAATAGGGTCCTTTCTTGAAGTCAGGAGAAATGGTTTAAAATATTTTGTTTACTATTTCCAGGCATTAAGTACTTGACATGCACTTTCATACCTGTCATTCAATTACTGTTACTTTTATGGCCTCCATATTCAGAATTTCTGTTGACATTTTGGATGTAGACTTTCAACAAATGAAGACAAATGTGGAAGAAGTAAAAATTCATGATGAAATGAATTAAAATAAAGTTTTCCTTTAAAATTTACATACTTTATATTGATGCTTACTGTTCTGGCAAATAATATTTCAGGAATAATTAATTCTCTATTATCTTTCTTAAAATGTTTTTTAAGAATGAAAGACTTTTGAGGAAGTGATAGTTTTATGTAATGAACTGACTGCTTTTTGTTTTACTGTGACACAGATTAAACATGAAAGAAACAAATATAATCATGACGAATATGATTTTTGCTCTACAAATTTAGCAAACAAGACTGTCCTTCATGTATTTCTTGCAAGATATATTCATTACCTGCAGCTCAATGCACACTAATTCAATAATGGAAAAATAGAAATTCATATAACTGCTGCTATAATGACAGTAGCACCTGCAACTAAGCGCTCATCAGATAGAGACCTTGGGTTCAAGCATGATTTTGGAGCCAACTGCATCAATTCTACTAACCCAGGGCATGCCGACAGTACCTTCCAATACCACTAGATTTAGTTGATTCTTCATCACATTGCAGGAGTACTAGGTGCAAGCAGAAGCAGTCTCTATCGCAATCTTGAAGCCAATCTCCTTTGATATCGACCAGAGAGCAGTCAGATGCGTCTAAGAGGAATGACATCTTTGTTATCTGAATGCAACAGGATAAACATTTCTAGCCCTGCCATGACATATAAAAATAAAATGATCTATTCCCTATTAGGAATGGAGCTCAGAAAAACCAATGACCAGACAAAGAGGAGAATCAAACAAAAAGAATTTGTATAATTAATAAAAAAGGAAACATAAGCAGGAGGGATGATCAGAAAGTAGTACAACAATGGGACTTGACTTCAAATATCAATTTTTAACCAGGGTGATGATTGAACATAGCATCCCATGTTCAACTGCCAACCAATTGCTGGGTTGATCTCACAAAGTCATACAGAAAGCTCTCACTGAACTGTGAAGGCACACATGTACCATCTACATCAGGACACATTTTAGCAACCAACCTGCTTGTAGCAAAATCAAATTGAACTCCCAGGAAGGCTTGTGAAGCCAAGGTGCCATGTCAGGGCCAATGATATTGCAGATTCTTCTTTGTATTTTATGAAGAATATCTAGATACATAGCAGAAGCACCAGACCAGATGTGGCAGAAATATTCAATGCACAGATGAATGGAAAGCTTGTAAATGTGCAAGATAGATTCTGGTGAGAAAAATTGTCTTGCACAACATTATGAACCAACTTTCCTAGCAGCAGACCTAGCAATTGATTTAATATAATTTCTCCACTTTGTGTTGGCAGAAAATATTAGCCCGAGACAGCGCAATGAGTTACTGTCCTGGAGGTTAGCAGCAACCATGCTGGTGGAAGGCAAAAGAAGTTTTCCCAGATGAGCAGTTTCGTTCTGAGGGCATTAAAATTAATAAGGCATTTCCCGTCCCAGTTAACAACTGGCGCTATAGACTGTTTTTGAGATCAGCTGCCAATTGGAATGATGAGACTTACCATTAAGACAGAATAAATATTTATTATCAGCATAGATACAAAGGTGAGAACTGATAACATCAGCAAGGTCATTGATGAAAATTACGAATAACATAGTTTCAAGTATAGATCCTTTGAGTAGGGGGACTCTCATTTATGCAAAAAGATCTAGAAAAGTGGCCATTCAAATTTACTTTCACTTGACAATTTGATAAGACTGAATCAAAAATTTGTCCAGAAATACCATAACCTTTCAACTTGTAAACAATTATCTATTATTTTGGCTATTACAAACATTTTATTTCGTCTCGGACATAATATTCTTTGCTCGAATATTGTTTTCATTTCTAATATACATCTCTTTTAATGATGGACCGTACGTTTTCTATTCAATTAATATCTCGAGAGGCTAAGGACCATTCCATCAGTTTGGTATCTTTGAAATTATTTTCATGGAATTTGAAGGTGCATTATATTGAATTAATGTTTTTCAGCTACTACATGGCTCAACTAACACGTGTCTTCTCTTTGTGTCTAAGGGACGCATGGTCTAGTGCAAGGGCGAAGAACCTTTTTGTGCATGAAGGCCACATTGAAATTCATCGTCCCTCATAGAGGCTGCATTCACCAAGTGATTTTTTCAGTTACACATTTCATAGCTTGGGTAAAAAATGCATAAAATAGAATAAATATATAATCTAATAAAAACAGACATTATTAAACTGAAAAACAAGACATGTTCAAAGAAACATTATTCACCTTTTAGACAAATTAATGACTTTGCTGACATTGCTTCTTTTGAGATAGTATTTTGAAATCAGGTTCTAATATAGTTGGTCTTTAGTTTTAATTGATCTTCCAAATGTTCATCTGTCGATTGTGTTCTCAACGAATTCTTGATTTCTGTCAACTATGAGAATGTGAATTCACAACTGTATGTTAAAGAAAATCATGAAAGAAATCAGTGTGCATGCTCACCAAGGCAAGGATATTCTGTTGTTCTTTTCCAAATTTCAATGTGATCTTTCTTGCTCTCAAATACAGTTTTCAGGATATTATTTTCAGACAACACAATAAGCTGCATCTGTATCTCCCCAGGTGCTCCTGATATGTTAACTAAGTGAGCCTGAAAAGCAAGATTCTGGGTGACATTATGCTTTTCAAAATTACTGATTCTTCTGCTGTATTCTATTAATGAGTCTAAAACTGACTGGTATTCCTGAAAAGATTTGTAAATATTCTATTCACTTTCACTCATTACTTTCGACAAGTAGGGAAAGTGTTCTGAAAGTTCTCAGAAAGAAAGGATGTTTTTGCCACATATCATATAATGATTTATTTCTGCTTTGTAATGAAATATTTAACTCATTTTGCTTTGTCATTACGTCGACACACAAATGCAGCATCTCTGTGAAATTTTGTATCTGATAATTAACAAAACTTATTTTCTTTGAAAAAGTCAATTATTTGTGTTTGTAAAGACAAAATTTTGACCAATATGTATGTGGCCTTGCAATAACCAGTGTATTTTTGAGTGATAGGGCAAATCTACACTAATTACCTTGTCATCTATTATCAACATGTTTCAAAACTGACGATGTCTCGTATACAGTTCACAATACTTATCTTTTGTAAGGTGTTATTTAAAATAGCAGATTTTGCACAGAGATGTTACTGGTGCAGAATGCAATGAAAAGAAATTGGTGCATTTGGAGCTGTGGTTCCTCTTTTTAGATGAGCAATGAATCCTTCACTTTTAGCCATCATAGCTGGAGCACCAGCAGTACACACTTTTACCAATTTAGTAAGATTCAGCCGAACCTTATGACATTTTTCTTTTAAGTTATCAAAAATATCTATTCCTCATATCTTTCCTTTAAGGGTGCTTAAAGCAAATAATTCTTCAAATGATTGAAAATTGTCAGTTATTGCATGAATGAAATACAATATTTGTGGTGAATCAGTGGAATCTGTTAATTCATCAAAACCTAAGAGGAAATATACATTGTTTTTTGTTTTTTTTTTATTATATTTTGGAGCTGCTCTGTCACATTACTGACCAATTGATGCTGTCAATCTGTATTATTCATTCTTGAAAGAGGCACATTTTTATATTTGTTAATTTTATCTGGATCTAAATATTTTACAACTTCTACAATGCATTCCTTTATGAGTTCTGTATTGCTGAATGGTTTACCTTTTTCCCCCCAAGTAAATATCCAACTTCCTAGTTTGCGTCTATTGCAGCATTTCCTGAATTTAATACAGAATGGAATAACTGCCTCTACTTTTGCTTTCCATCCTTCAGTTCCTGCCGTGCAAATCTTTGAGTTTCACCCTTCAATTTAGCATATTTATTGTCTTTATGAGCAGCATAATGTTGATGAACATTGTATTTTTGAACTGTTGAAATTGTAGTAACACAAAGCAAGCAAGACATTTCACCACTGTTAAATACTAAAAAATATTACAATTCCCATTCATCATTGAAAGTCCTATTTTCTCCTTTCAAAGTTCATTTTAATTTTTGGGGCATAATAGGTTAAAATTAATAGATAAATGATTTTATTCTGAAAAGACAAATAAATAAATATTAGCAAACACAAAGAACTAGGCTTATATATGCATTGTTATTATTGAAAATCAGGCTAATTATCTGCATCAGAAATCAGTATACAATCAAAATTAGTAAAAATACTATTAGCAATTAATATATGTAGCCATTGCCATTATTAAAGTTGAAGAAGTTGCATTATAGCTGCAAATAAGAAAGGGAAATTTTGATGGCTTGCCTAGGGAACTATGATTATGGGAACCTGGCAACACTGCTCAAAAGCAAGGTTGTGGTGCTGACATCTAAATCATCAGTTCTGACTCCAATTCTGAGCTCTAGCTAGTCTCACAGTAATGATTGATATACCTTACTGAAATTGGACCTTGGTCATTGTTATTCATAGGCCATAATAGATGGCTATTAATTTAAATTATAATGTCTATGCCTCTGCCTTTGTTAATCTCTTATTATTGATTATAATATAACCAATAATTGATTACTGATAACATTATAAAATTAGCAACACCTTTTAGTACAAGACAATTATCCTCTGTTAAACTAGAAGTTCAATGTTTTAGTGAAAATTCCAAAGAACAAATAATGTTAAAAAAATATATAAAGTTCATTGTTAATTGAAATGGTGTGAGATTAGTATTTGAAAGGTGATAGATGAAAAGAGTCGATGTTTAAAATATTTACTTACTCAGGTTGAGAAGTAGTAGGTAAGCTGGTAGCAAGATGGCATATAATTTTACCAAGGAGTGTTTTTTGCTGGTTAAAGGGAATGGAATTCAATTTTTTTTTATAATACAGCAGTACTTCATTCGGTTAGAGTTCTTCTTGTATAGTAGAAGTTTTTCTTTGTAAGTTGAGTTGTAGAAATAAATTTGTCATTAATGTTCTGAAAGGCCAACTGTTAAGTTGAGTTGCATTCTTCTATGTCAAAGTCTCTCCTTTTTTTTTCCCTTTTTTTTTTTTAACTATCTTCTGTAACCACTTTGTTTATATACCAGTTTATTTTCTCGCACCAGCTTGTGAATTTCTTTCTTTACTTTTTCTCTAATTTCCCAAAAGCAATACTTCTCAGTGGTTAAATATTTATTTCTAAAATAGGCTCAAAAATTTCTTTCTTTGTTTCTGTAGTTTCCCTGAGACAAGACCTCTTGTTGGTTGAATATTTACTTCACACCTAGTCGCAAATTTCTTTTCTTGAATTGGTGATTTTGCTAGCCAAGTTAGGAAAGTTTTGTTTTTATATTTTGGTCTCTACAATAGTCATACTTACGGTATGAAAAACATTAAAATATAAACACTGATAAAAGATGGTTTGAATTTTGTGGTCTTTCTAGCTAAAAATAATTTAATTTTTTTCATACAGTATATATGATTTTATTTTCTTGCTTAAAATATTTTTGTAGAGTTTTTCTTATCATAGAGAAAGAAAAAGAAAATGAAGACAGCCAGCTGTAAAGGGAAGGTGAAAAGTTAGCCAATGCATAAACAACAGACACGTCCCTAACTAATGAAGACTGTTGTTAATAGCACTAATATTAGTGTGATGATATATATAATTTTGCTGGAAAGATCTTAATGGTTCCAAGGTAACACCAGAAAAGAGACTTTAGGCAACTCAAACCACACTAGTAATGTATTTTATGATCACCAGTAACAAAAGCTCAGAATGATAAATTTAATCATTGTTGAGAAAGAGGAAATTTTATTGTGAATTTTTAGTTTAGAGACCTGGAGCTAGTACATTTTTTGCTGGCTTCAGCTCTAGCCCCAACTTTTTAAAAGCACAGCTCAAAAGTTGTAGGAGGTCACACGTGATGACCTAGAAGGTCATAGGTTCCTCACCCCTGGTCTAGTGGATTAAGACATTAATTAAAGCATATCTGATTTCCTGGTTGCGATAAGATCAACCCCCAGAGTCAGGTAGCATCAAAAAATGATATATTCTGGTTCAGTGGAATAAACAGATCTGTGATTGAAAGAACAATGTACCTCTAATGATTGAATAAAGTTTACGGTTAAAAAGTCCGAGGAGGTTATGACAGACACCTGATGAAGGTCAGAGAGTACAATGGTCAAAATGTTGTGAGTAGAACAACTAAGATGAGCATAACAGTTCAAATAGAAACGTATATGAGGAGGAGGAGGAGGAGTGTACATGTAAAAAATTCCAACATGAATTGTTTTTCAGATTTTTATTTTAAAAGGTGGCTTTAGTCAATGTCCTTAATATTTGGAATATCTTTTCTGCCTAGACTTGCAACACCAGTTTAAAAGATTTTTTTGCTGGTCAATCAACTTTTCTTACTGTTTTAATTTTCTTCAAATATCTTTTCTGTAATATTTTTGAAGCACTTTCTTTATGTTTTTAATATTCTCAAATCTGTTCAACCTTTTCACAATTTCCATCATTGTTTCCACAAATCAATAACTTTACAATATCTTGTTTCTCTGACTTTGTAGCTTTCTTTTGGCACAGGACAATCTTTATGGCTCAGAAATCAAGAAATAAATATCAATAACTAAACTATTACGTTTATTTATTTACACTGATGACTGACCCACAAGTTGCAAAAAAAAAAAAAAAAAAAAATTAACACCACCTAATAAGTTATTATGAAGCAGAAATTCCCACTGTATATGGAATAAATATATCTTGAAAATCTTACCCAAATTTTACCTGTATAATAAAAACTGCAATAAAATTGGGAAAGATACAAATATAGTATAATCACTGGAATGACCATCCATGAGATTTTTGTGTAAGTTAATATTTACTAAGATAGATATTAACCCTTCAATGCATGATGATGATGATGATAATAATAATAATTCTTTTAGTGTATGAAAGTCTGTTGAAGTAGAATTACCAAAAATTCACTTGGAGTTAAAAAATGAAATTTAAATAAACATTAAATTTTGAAGATGGAAGTATTGAAAATAAAGAAAAATTAAAGAAAATAATGAGAAATAATAAACTCTGATGAGAAGAAAAAATTACAGAAATAATTAATAACAAACATTGTTTGACTATAACTGTTAAAAACCATACATTTCCATTGTACTAGACTCTTTCATATATAAGTTTGAGTATAAAATTCCCTTGATGATTATATATATTACACACAAACAAACTGGACTACTTTTTCAATGTATGAGTGTCCAGTAACTTGATTCTTACATCTGAACCACCAGATTACTTGCACATATGATTTGATTATAGTGTTGAATGCTTGTGCAGAATGAACCACACTTTTTGGAAGTCACAAATACAGAGAATTGTTGCACAATGTGCCATGAAGCACCCAAACGACTATCCTAAGGTTTTGAATTCAGAGTTGTCCTTCTCCTAGACTGGCTGCAACTCAAGGTTATAGGGCCCAGTCTATCCTGCTAATTAACCATAGCTGGTGGGTGGGAAGGTTGGATTCATACCTACACCAAGGGTATTTGCATGTAAACAAATGTAATGAACAAGATTCTCTGATTACTCAATCTAAGCCACAACACATTTTGCCCAAGCCTATAGGCTCAGATTGACCCCACATAAAAAAATGGTCTTGTGCCACATCCTGCCTTGTCGAGAAGCAAAGTAAATAACCTCAGTCCAGATCTGCCTTGACAAAAAGACAGACCACTGCATTTGCTTGTCTTAACTTGCTTTTGTGTCAACGTCAATTCTTAGTTTGTGAACTTTTTGCCTTCTTACCTGTTAATTTGCCTTGCATATATTTTTTGCTTGCTTGCTTGATATTATTTTATTTTTGCTCTGTTCTTTTTTCTTTTTATTACAAACTTTGTTAGTTCTGTTTGTTGGAGAGTTCTGTTATTTTGCATTTGAACATGGCTACTCACTCCACAATCCATCTATTCTCCCTCCAACTATGGATTAAATAGCAGAGTACACTGGGTAATCTAGCCTCAGATGGTAAGCCAGTCAAGGAGAATGCTTAATTTAGAAGGTAACAGAAGACTGCACCATTTTCTTTCCCCAAAAAGTAACAATTATAATAAAGGAATTTGGAGAGCCATGATACACTACATCCTGAAAGGACATGACATTTATTTAAAGTTTGCTGTGCTGTTTGCATTAATGTCAATATTACAAGTGGCATGTCTGTGGATATTAACTGCTGATAAAATTGGTGGCTGTTTATTTTATTAAATTTTTAGAAAGATTAAAATTGAATATTTTTTTAATGAGTGTGTTTTATGGAAAAAGAAAAATACAAGGAAAATTAAAATTGAAGTTACAAATTGCAATTTAATGAAAATCACTCATGCAGACAATGGTGGTATTCGTAGGGATTATTATGGTGTTGTTTGTGTATAAGTGAAAAGAAAACTGACAAAACAACTCTATACTGATTATTTTAAAATGTTCTACTTTATTGTGACAAAGTTGTAGAGAGAAGATCTGAGTACTGAATAGTGTAGTAAATAATAGAGATAAGATTTTTTTTCAGTGTTTTTCAACGATGAAAATAATAGTTACCTCCCTTTACGATACAATGGATGAAAACTAAAAGAATCAAGTATTAACGGGTTTATAATACTAGATTCTTTTAGTTTTCATCCATTGTATCGTAAAGGGTGTGTAAACTTGTGTGTCTCCAGTTACTTGGTGATAGTTTTTGGTAATTCTACTTGAACAGACTTTCATACACTCAAAGAATTATTACTATTATTAACGATTGTTGGCAAATGACAAATTTCACTTAATTTTGAAAGTCACTGTTATACTTGTTCAGTTCAGAAATAATAAATTAACTCCCTTGGAAACATGATATCACAACTAGCCTGTATTTATGATACAGAACATGCCAAATGACATATTCAAATCTCACTCTTAGGTTTGACAATCAATAGTAAAGATAATGTGACCCAGTTCCTATCCAAGGTTTCAATTACTGATCTTTATCAAAGATCAATCTCATTAAGACAGTATGAACCTTTTTGTACCTTCAGACATGTACACCTATTTCAACTAGCACATGTAGAACATCTTTTTTTTTTCTTTCTTCCAAACTTTTATTTTTCCTGTTAAGGAAATGTACTGAAATGTTGTGTTCAATATTCAAATATTCATCATTTAATTTGTATTAATGCAAAAAATTAATTTTGCCTGATGCTTGATTAGATATTTTCAATTCATTGCAACTTGTATCACTTTTTTGTACATTAATATTGCTTGTTCATCCATTAATTTTGATAAATGTTGTTGCTCAATTTAAATATTCTTGTATTATCCCCTTAAATATTTATTTTCTTTGGGTAAATAGATTATGAGTTAAGCAAATCTTAAAATTAACATTTTTCTTCATTGTATAGCAATGAGGATTTATATTTGGATATTAACCTTTGTAAAACAAAAAGCTACCTTAATTAATCCCACTCAATACCTCTCACCATGCTAGTACTTTTTAACATTTCATAGAATGTACTAGTAATATTATTAATTTCAGTTAATTGATTTTTATACCTGTTTAACATTAAGATATAAAAATTATATATATATATATATATATATATATATATATATACACACATATGCTTATATTATATAGACACATGCACTTCACACTCACACACAAGTATATATGTGTCTATATAACATCATCATTCTCTTGACTTTTTTTTTTTTAAATTGTAGGGGGGATCCGAATGAAGAAGTCATATGGAATCTCCTCCACAACGGTCTATCAACGACAGCCGTCAGTAATCCTGGTATAGTCATACCTGTCCATTGTTTGACATAGTCCAACCAGTTTTTGCGTTGGCGTCCTCACCTACGACCACTTTCAACAGTGCCTTGCATGATGGTCTTGCACATATGGACATGTATGACTATACCAAAATTGCTGATGGCAGGCACTGATAGACCATTGTGGAGGAGATTCAATATGGCTTCTGCATTTGGATCCCCCGACAATTAAAAAAGTCAAGAGAATGATGATGATATATAGACACATCATTATATATATATATATATATATATATATATATATATATATATAGCATAATGAGAAGCCACATATACTTTCTTGATAGCTGCACACTTTAATCAATCAGGATACTCAGACAACTGTAAATGTTTATTGATAGACTCGGGTTTTAGCTCAACATACACACGAAGAAAGAGAAATACTGGATTTTAAAATTAGTCACATATAAACTAGGGTTAAATAAAGACTTGGGTATTTTAAATCTGTATAAATATTTCAATAGTTAAAAACTTTTTTACATATAGTTAAAAAACCTTTTTAAACAATATCTAAAATACTATCGTTAGATTTACGTTAAAAAATTCAAACACAGTTGCATTCCACATCACGTGATGTCCGCGTTCCGCGACGAACGCTAATTGTAAACAAACTTCCAAATACAGTTATTCAATTAATTTCTGAGGAAGGACCGAGGTGGTCTGAAATATCAAATATATAAAAACATATAAATAAATACTTTCACAAAAAAGCACCCAATTTTTTTCTTTTAATTTGTAATCTTTTCAGTTGTTATATATATATGTTCAGTGGTACAAAACTTTATAACTGCCATAAACAGACAAAAATTAATTTTATTATTACCACTCCTGATGATAATAAAAAGTAAAAATGAAAAACGGGGCAGCTAATCGGTTTCAAACCTCGCCCAACAGAGCTAAATCGAGGTTAATAAAATAAATTATTTAAAAAAGAAAAATGGACAATATGTATTGGGGTGGGGTGTGGGAATTAGATGGAAGCCTAATACAAAGTCCTTGTGTTTACATAGAGAAGGCTTCAATGATAGAATATAGATGGCCTCCAACACTTTTAGGTGGTAATTAGAGTGAGACCTGCTAAGGATGGTAAATGAGTCCACACTAACAGCACAATTATGGGTATTTAATAGGTGTTCTGCAATGGAAGACCCGTATGTATTGGTCAAAATGTCTGAGGGAGTGTACTTAAGGTTTCGAATTTTCGCTGGAATGTGTTGCTTTATTCTAGCATCCATCATCCTTTGAGTCATTCTCCTTAGTTTTCGTGTGGACTCATTGAAGCCTTCTCTATGTAAACACAAGGACTTTATATTAGGCTTCCAACTAATTACCATCTAATTTTTTTCCCCCTCTCAATAGACTTTGTCCTTGTTTTTTTTTTTTTATTAAATTTACTTTATTAACCTCAATTTAGCTCTGTTGAGCAAGGTTTGAAACCGGTTAGCCTAACACGTTTTTCGTTTTTACTTTTTATTATCATCATGAGTGGTAATAATAAAATTAATTTTTGTCTGTTTATGGCGGTTATATATATATATATATATATATATATATATATATATATATATATATACACACATACATCACATGTGCTTATATATATATTTTTTTTATCTCTGGCAAAGTCTAAATAAAGGTAAAACTTGTTAGATTGAAATTTCTATTTGTCCTTTATTTCATTTTATCATTTTGTCAGATTCCTATCCATATCTGATCTACATTTGATCTCCACCTATATATATATATATATATATATATATATATATATATATATATATATCCCTCACCACTACCATGAGTGAGTTTCATGCAAAATTCAGATGCTGAATATCAACTGTTATAAACTTTGAATTAAATTATATCTGGTAATCTCAATGTTAACATAGTTATATATTATATTGAGATTAGTTTTTTTTAATTTTAAAATTATATTTGGTAATTAAAATAAGCAGGGTTTATATATGTATGTAAAAAAAGAAAATTAAAAAATTATATTTTTGAGTGGTGAATATTCATATTTTAATTTTTAACAATTTTTTTTAATTAAAAGGGAGATTACTTGTTTCTATTTAAACAAAAAGAAATTTATATTCAAAAGAAAAAAGTAATTTACATTAAAAATAAACTGTAATTTACATTAAAAATTAAAAAAATAATCTGGATCAATGTATTTAAGCAGGTATTTATTTTTATGCCTACAAGTAACCATCAATTCATTTCTCTTGTTTAATAAGCTAGGCTTATTTAAGTGCTTTAAGATAAACAGTTTTTCAACTACAGAGCAATACAAAAAAAAAAAGAAAAAAAGAAAAAGACAAGAAGTCACAGTACAATCAAACTAGAAAAGAAAAGCACAGCACAACACATGAATGTATACAACACAGTGATCGACTCAGAAATGATTTTGGGTTAACTCAGTTTGGCAATGTTGTTCAAGAACCAAAATTTTGTTTGATAACCAAGGCATTTTCATCTTGATTTTTCCGTTTGAAAACCAATTTGTTTGACATGTGAGCCATTTGAGAACTGAGGTTGGTCTGTATTTAATTTTGGATTTTAAATTACTTAAGGTCATTTGATGATGTTAAAAATGAACTTTCCAAGGATTTTCTGTGAAAAAATTAAATTTAACATCATTACCAGAATGTATGTTCGCTCGAATATAACATTATTGGTCATATATTGACTTTTAAGAGACCAAAACAGATAGCTACACCTCGGCAGTGAATTGGGAATTGGTTGCTAAAATCAATCCATTTCAAGGTGTGTGTGTGGGGGGGATAGGTGCAATCCATGTTTACACGAAAAATTATTCATCCTAAAAAATATTTATAATCCAAATCTACTAAATAAACGAAATGAGCTTATGTCCAGTTGTATGCATAGAAAGATGTTTCTCTTAAAATATTGTAATCCCAGATAACCCACTTTCCGTCTAAATTTAATTTCAAATTATAATTTTCTGCCAACTTTGACTTTGGGTCAAACATCAATTACGTCCCTCTAACCAGTCAAACGTATTTTACAAACAGTGTCCAGCATTCAAATTTTAAGCGTACTTTAATTTCCCTTTTTTCTCTATTATTGACTCATATCTACACCTCATTTCCTGCACTTAAACCCTGATATTTCTTCAGTACTATTTTTGTGCTATTTTAATTTTGAACTATGAATAAGCATCCATCCCATGAGAATCTGTACACTTTTTTAAAAATAAATAATAAGCGATATATCATGCCAGATGAATTGGGCAACCAATGAAACTCGAGTTGCACATCAAATGTAGGTATATGCATATTTATTAACATAGATTTCTTAGCTCTGTCTAATCACATTGAGCACTATTGTGTCTACACCTCTTGGCTAAATTTGGTAATTATTTATTTGCTTATCAGTGTATGTACACCAGCACACGTGTATATGGTTGCTAATATCTAGTTGTCTCATTCACCTAACCCTATACATATATACATGTTTTAGGCATGTCTGATTGAATAAATTACAGACATTATGTCTGCTAATTTTTAACAAAATCTGTTCATACTCGTGAATAACCATGTCTTCATGTTGAAGGAAGAGAGAAATGTGCTATAGCTGTTTAAATTTAATGTATTACTTGCACCACTGAAGATAATCTTGGAAAAAAGATCCAAAGTACTTGGGAAATGAAAAAAAAAAAATTCAAGCAACTATAGCACATTTCTCCATCCTTCAACATAAAGACATGGAAGGTTATTCGTGAGTATGAACGGATTTTGTTAAAAATTAGTACACATAATGTTTGTAATTTATTCAATCAGACATGCCTAAAAGAATTTGCTGCCTAAATACAAATATACATATACACACACATATATACATACATATCAAATATTATATATATATATATATATTGTATATATATATATATATATTGTATATATATATATATATATTGTATATATATATATATATATTGTATATATATATATATATATTGTATATATATATATATATATATTGTATATATATATTGTATATATATATATATATTGTATATATATATTGTATATATATATATATATTGTATATATATATATATATATATTGTATATATATATATATATATATATATATATATTGTATATATATATATATATATATATATATTGTATATATATATATATATATATTGTATATATATATATATATATATATATATATATATATATATATATATATATATATATATATATATATATATATATATATTGTATATATATATATATATATATATATTATATATATATATATATATTGTATATATATATATATATATTGTATATATATATATATATATTGTATATATATATATATATATTGTATTATATATATATATATGTATATATATATATATATATATATATATATATATATATATATATATATATATATATAAGGAATAATCCAATAAACAAAAACCACAATCAATATTCTTTAAAGAGTGCTCAATACAGAGTAGAGCAGATATAATTATTTATTTGAATATTACAACATAAATATGTTATAAAATCACGACAAAAGTAGCCATTTTGTTTCAACACTTCTTGTGTCTTGTCAAGTGATGATATAGAATATAGAATAAATGGTTTTAAAAGTTTCAAATTAATCAACGATCCTTAGCTAAGAGTAAACGCTGTTACGTAAGCCAGAGTGGCCAATCAAAAAGCAAGTATAGGATGATTCGAAAAATTTGACAACTAAGCAAGGCTATCTAGATATTAAAAGATTTATAAAATTTGAAATTAAAATTAAAAATAAAATTAAAATTACCTATTAAGAAATCTAAATCAGATCTCTATACCAACCATATGTAAAAGTTAATTCCAATCAAATATACGTTCATCCAAATTCTAACCACCCCCCTGCAATCATCAAACACATACCCTATTCTATTGAATGTAGGATCAGTAACAACTCTTCAAACAGTGATATTTTTAATAAGCATAGTGACCTTTACAATTCCGCACTTAAACATAGTGGATATAAAAATATTAATATTAAATATAAAAGCCCTATAAATAGCAACAATAATGGTAGAAAGAGATCTAGAAAAATCATATGGTATACTCCCCCCTTTTAACATTATGGTTAAAACCAAATTGGGGCACCTGTTTCTAAACTAATGGTAGAAAGAGATCTAGAAAAATCATATGGTATACTCCCCCTTTTAACATTATGGTTAAAACCAAATTGGGGCACCTGTTTCTAAACCTCATTAAAAAACATTTCCCCAAATCTGGAACCAACTCACTCAGTAAAATATTTAACTCTAATACTCTTAAGTTAAGCTATAGTTGTGCTGATAACCTAGAAAAAATAATTAAAAAACATAACAATAGTATATTCAGCAAGTATATAAATTCGGAGAGCCTGACAACCCACAAGGTTGCACATAGCAACATTAAGCAAAATGACACAAATAATAAATCATGTAACTGCAGGAATCCCAATAATTGTCCACTAAATAATAACTGTTTAACTAGCTCTGTAGTTTATCTCAGTACTATATCAACACTAGAAAATCCAAATATAAAGAAATTCTACATAGGTTGCACCATGAGACCATTCAAGGAACGCTGGCGGGGTCACCTGCAATCTTTTAATAATAGTAACTATAAATATATGACTTCATTATCCAAATACTTTTGGAGTCTAAAAGAGAAAAATAAAACACCTAAGGTTAAATGGAAATTAATTAGAAAGGCCCGGACATGTAACTCACTATATGCCCCGTGTTACTTATGCCTTAACGAGAAACTTGAAATAATTAGATTTAAAAATAAGACTGATCTTTTAAATCAAAGATATGAACTAACAGTTAACTGTAAGCATCGTCTTAAATTTAACTTAGTATAGAAATCATATACTTTCTATGATAATGATAAATGAAACTTAATAGACTATTACCTTTTTAGCATGATAGTCGCCTTATCGATATGAATGTGTACTGGGTACTTACAAAGTATCATACGTGTCTGTATTTAGATGTATATATGTGTATGTTATGTAGAGTTATTTCTACTGTAGGATATGTATATGTGTATATAGGGATATATATATGATTTTTTTTTTTTTTTTTTTATGAAGGTATATCGTTGCGTATATTGGCTTCTATCATGGGTTAACCTGTTTATGTGTATGAGTAAGGGAGTAAATTCTGGTAAGTGTCTACCACTAAATGTGTGAGTATATGTATGGGTATATGGGGATATTTATGTGTACTTGTGTGAGTGTAGATATATGTATGCCTATTGCATATGTATGTATATGTATGTGTGAGTGTGCATATATGTATGTATATGTAGTATGTATGTTTCTATGTGTATGTATAGGTTTATATATGCATATATATGTATATATATGTATGTTTAAATATGTATATGTTTATGTATATGTGTTTGTATATGGGTGTATATTTATATGTATGTGTGGGTGATTATATGGTTGAGCTCGACTGTCTCTGTATTGTTTATCTGGATGTGTCGATATGGGTATTTATATAGGATTAGATATTTATATATATATGTTGGTGTGTCATTGTATGTGTATTTGTATGTAGGCTTTAGTGTCTTGGAATGTATCATAGATACAAACTAAAATCTACTTTTGTTGATAAAGTACCTTTAATTGCTTACAGACCTTTGTTCT
>OZ038515.1:21499689-21662189 GCA_964036315.1 Acanthosepion esculentum | reverse complement strand
CTGAATCTCCTAAATTCTTTTATGATACCTGACAATACCGAAAGGAAACAAATAGGAAGTAAAAAGATAGAAATGAATAAATGGATCTGTTAAAGAAAATAAAAAGGCAAGCCAATTAGAATTATTAAGTCTGGTAAGGACACACAGAATTTATGCTTACCATTTTCACATAAAATCATGTTATTCAGGTGAAAACGGAATGATTGCTTTCATCTTCAAAGCTCATTAAAAGTAAGTGGGAACATTTTCAATATCTGAGAAGACAATTTATCTAACAGCAATGACAGCAAGAAAGATGTATGTACTTGAATGAAAAGATATGGTGGCTTTGCTAGTAATAAAAAAAAAAAGATTTTAAAATGGCTATATTTTCAAATCACAACAAAATTTGGTAAGACAGTAAAGAACAACTATTATTTTCATTTGTTCAGACCAATCTCATTGAGACGACATCAATTTAAACATTATTCTAAAAAGATATCTTGCTCTGAATTAAAACATTCAATTTTTGCAATTGTTTGAGAAAACATGATAAAAAAGAGAAAAAAAGGGGGTTTGACTAATGCTGCAAGTATTTCCATCAAAACTGGTCCTAATAAATATTCATAGAACATAGCTTGGTTAGATTTAAATATGAAAATGGCTACACAGAAAAACAAACCCTATTTGATGATGAGTAATGGCAATAAAGTTCTCACAACATGCACTGGTTTTTACTAAATAAAATTTAGTTTTACAGGACATCCATGTGTTACATAATTGAATATTTAGCCAAATAAGAACAGCTAATAAAGAAAAACAAATGTCAGCAGTTGCAAAAGCGAAAAGCTTCAGTCAGTGCAGTCAAGCAGCTGGACTCATGAGCAGGCAGGCTAGGTTTAAGGCTCCAAGTTCTCCACTCAGGAATGTCCTCATGAGACACTAGCCTAGTGAATAAAAGTGTTGGTTTGTGAATTTGGTGATAAAGTAATTGTGTTCAATCACTGGGGAGAGTAGTGAGTACTTGAACTGAGTGGAAACAGTGTAAGCAATAAAAATAAGAACTAGATGAGATATCTGTACACATGAGCAGAGGAATGAGAACAATCAAGCGCCATTCAAATTCCTTGAAGGTTACCAGGATCAAGAAGGCTGAATGGCACAGTTGTCAAAACATTGTGATAAGAACAACAGTCCACATGTAAATAAGTAAATTTTATTGAAATTATATCAAAAGAATTTGGTGTAGAAGGAGGTGTTTCAAAACTAAAATGAAATTGGCAGTAATAGAGAAAATGGAAGGGAAAAAATTGAAGCAGTTCAAATTAACAGAGAAGGATGATGGCAACAGACACAGGAAAGCACCAGTTGTAGATGAAAAATTGGAGATGAAAAAGTTTTTTTTATTATTTGCTTTATTTTTTATTTTCTCTAGAAATGAATGAAATATTAAAAAAATAGATATATGAAATTCATCCTAATTCTTTTGTAAGGAGAGAAAAGGAGAAATCCAGATCAAGATTTTGACATTAGTTTAAAGTCTTTAATGTTTGCAAATGTTTGTAAAGCCTTTTCATCATCACTCAAGTTTGAAGCCAATATTAGAAAGTTGATCAAATTTTATAATAAAAATTACAAAAAAGTATTTTTAAGATTTTACAAAATGCAATTTCCAAAAAATATTCCATTATGAAAAAAAAAAACAAAAAAAAATCCATAACAGAAATACAAAAATGGCAGAAAACGACATTACATAAATAAATATTAGAAATACAAACATAATAAAATATTAGAAAAATGATAAAGAGATTATGAACATTTTCACTTTTCTTTTCAAAAACTTTCTCACTTAAGTTATCTGGCCTTTTAGAATCTTATAAACTGAAAATGAAAAGAAGAATAATAGAAACAAATTAAAAATGAAATTATAAAAAATGATATTTCCTTAAAAAAATAAAAGGTTATATTTAAAAATTAAATGAAATAACAAAAAAATGAATGGTTCCATTTTAAATGAAACTTCTTTGCTATTATATATTTGAAGTTGAGATGTAAACCAAAATCACTTTTTTGGTTTGAAATCATAACAGGAGTTCTTGAAGGAATCTGCACAAAGTATTCATTTGCTAAATCTATTTTTGAATGTGGATGATGATGATGATGATATTAGCAAAGCCAGTAAATGAAACCTGTGACTCAATTGTGTTATAAATATAAACAGAGAAATTGGCACAATAATGGTTCTTAAAATTTAATCAGTCACTTATTTTTGAGTTAAGTAAATATTTAGAGTCTTAATAGAGACAAACAAATGATTATCTTATCAAGTCCAAAATGGTGTTGTATGTCTCATATCAGATTTCCTGTTGCTGCCCAATTTTATCAACAGTACTTTTATGCTTGTATATATAATTAGTTGCAACAGAATAATTCTATTTCTGTCAGTTGATAGAATAGCCAAAATCTATGACTAGTCTATATAAAAGCGACTTATGTGTGTAAATATATTGATGAGATGAAATTTATAAATGAAAGATGCAAATTTTATTAAGTTTTTTTCCTGTATTCTGTATTGCAGTCATTCATTGAATTAAAAATACAGAACTTTTTTTTTAGAGATTTATGCACGAAAGAGACATGTCCTTGTCTAAATAAATATTAATTTTGTTAAATATTAAAAAGCAGATGTACAAAAGTGTGGGTAGAGGGAATAAGACGAAAATTGTCAAAATTTTTCTTTTTATTGCTGAGCATCTTTTCATATTTGGAATGCTATATAACTTATGGTTAAATGTTTAATGAACTCTTCCATATTTGCGTGTCAATAAAATCCAACCCAAGAGCTATACTATACTCCCAATGATCGCCCAGTGTGAAAGTGTCATTTGAACATATTTCTTGTTTTAAATTTATTTTTGACAAAACATTGATATCTGACACCGAGCATTATTTTAAACTGCTACTATTTAATATCAAGTTTGTTATTATAGCACTCATGATGATATTATTATATATATATATATATATATATATCTCCAAGTATAAGTTTGGTGTATACAGAAAAAATTCCAATAACCAACAAATACTATTCTTAAAAGAGTGCTCAATACAGAGTAGAGCAAATATAATTATTTATTCAAAAATTATAACATAAATATGTTATAAAATCACTACAAAAATAGCCATTTTGTTTGAACACTTCTGGTGTCTTATCAAGTGATGGTGTTGAATGTAGAATAAAGAATTTTAAAACCCTTTATTCTACATTCAACACCATCACTTGATAAGACACCAGAAGTGTTCAAACAAAATGGCTATTTTTGCAGTGATTTTATAACATATTTATGTTATAATTTTCGAAATAATTATACACACACACACACACTCCCAAAAAACTAAAAGCTAATATACACTTAACACACATCCCATTCCTAGCAAACTGTCAAAATGACCAAGGAGGGAATTCTGAAAGTCAGGAATCTCCCATCTTCTATCTTACAAACAACTTGAAAGGACTGTTTGCTATACTATAATTATAATATATTATATATATATTAATAATAAAAACAAATGAAAACTACAGATAAAGTTCACTTTCTTCAGAGGCAGTCATTCACTGCTGTAGTTTACTGCTACTAACAAGGGATTTTTTTTCATCCTGATGGTGGCCATGCTGGCCAAAACTAGTTCAGGAACATAATTGAAATGATATAACAAAAAAAAATATTAATGTACAACCCAGTGTGTCTGAAACTTAATTTTTTAATATTTCTTATTGTTCAAAACATACATATACACACACACACACACACATTTTATTTATATATATATACATATATATATATATATGTATCAACATCATTCAATTATTAGAAAGTTTTGAGTATTTTTCTTTAAAATTTGTGTCAATTTTACAATAAGCAGATACAATTGCCATAATCAGTCATTTTACTAGATGGATGTTACCAAAATTAATTTTATTATTGGTTTTATAGATGACAAAATGTTTCACCATGTAAGATTTTAGGAGAATTTGAATGGACACAATTGAACATTGAATCTCTTTGTAAAACACACACAGAGTGTGTATAGATTTGTAATGTTTTATTCAATCCTTTGAGTTGTTGTTGTTGTTATTCAAAATAGAAATAGAGAGACTAATGATCAAGATTTCATTTGTAATTTTAGTTTTTATTCTAAATTCTGATCATATTTTAATTTTCTTCTGTTTTTTTATTATTGTGAAATGTGTTGACTTTCATTATAAAATGTTAGTTAATAGAAAAAATATAAGTAGTTAAATAAATCTGATTGAAGTGAGTGTTTTATGTCTTTGCTTTTGTCACTATTAATTATCAGTAAGAATAAATTATTTTTATATCAAGGCTTAAACAGATTACTACCAAAAATAACTGTCAAGCTCAATTCAGATTAAAATTAATTGAAGATCATAAATGAATGAGTGATAAGGCAAGTGACATACAATCAAATGTAAAGGTGATAAAGTCCAACTCCTGATTACTTCAAAGATATTTACATAGACTTAGCAATTATAAAGTTGTCAGGAAATAAGTATTTTCAAGTTAAAAAAAAGTATACACATTGCAAATCAGTTAAATTTTCAAAGCAGAGATTTTAATGAGATTATGTAAAGTCTTTCAGTGGCAAATACACGATTTCATGAACAGTAACAAAGAAAAGAATAACAAAACAAAAAAGACAAAAAAAATAGTAAACCTGCAAGTCATACATTTGCCAGTTTTTGATTTGTATTTATTTTTAACTGGTGCATTTAAATTGTATTATTGAGAAATTAAAATTGGAGACAAGAAATTAAAAAATAGTAATTAAATTTTTTTGGAAGAAACAAAGTTAGAATTGTTTAATACTTTTTGCTGAAGTTTGAAGCAAATGATTACAGAAGTAAAACAGAATTTTTCTGGCATTCAGAAAACATTTTGAACCGTTACAAAAGTAGCCCACCTACAAAAGGATGATGTGACAATTTTATATACACTTGCAAACATATTGGTTTGTTTTACTTTTAAAAAACAAATACACACAGTAAGTCTTCATCAGTCTTCTATATGTGATGAAACGGATGTAATTCTCATATCAATCCATGCAGTTGAAAGGAAGGCAAAGAGATTTCAGTTATAGTTTCACACAAAGAAATTACCTTTACAATATAAACACACAAACATGCAGCCATATTGTCAGTGAAAAAAAAGCTGTGTTTATATCTGTCACTTAAAAACACATTTCTACTATTTCAGATGCACATAAGCATATGCAGAAATGGAATTAAACCACTTTTATCTGTGTTATATATATATATATATATATATATATGTGTGTGTGTGTGTGTGTGTGTGTGTGTGTGTGTGTTGTGTAACAAAGTGCACACAATAAGTAAAAACAAATTAAGCTAAGTTATACATTTTATACTTTCTATAACATAAAAGGCTATTGAATAAAAAATTTGAAGGATTTCTCAAATGCAGGTATGAGAATAAATAGTTGGAATGCTACATATTCCATTATTAAGTATTTAATGGACTACGTTTGTGCATCAATAAAATCCCACCCAAGCTGTGTACTATACTCTTGCAGATCGCCTTGTGTGAAAAGTGGAACTTGAGCAGATTTTTTCTTTTTAATTTATTTCTGACAATATAACGTTGATATTTGACACTATTTTAAAATGTCACTACTTGATATCAAGTTTGTTATTATCATAACTCTTTATTATACTATTATTAGTACTGTTTATTTATATATATATAGTCAAATCTGGATATAAATTTTTTCCAAATAAGTATACTTTCAGACAATTCCAAGGTAGATCTGTATTCAAATACAGGAATATATATATATATATATATATATATATATATATATATATATCCAAGGAAAAATTGAACACACTTAACAGCAACAAACAAGAATTATACGATAAACTAAAGGATATAACTACCCCGGACCAACTGGAGGAAATTACGCATAGACTCACGGAAATTATCAACAAATCTGAAGCACAACACCGGTTTAAAATTGTTAAAAAACTGAATACATTATACAAAGGTAATATCACACTTCCTGACAAAACGGATAAATACATTAACCTTTCTAACTATGAACTAACCAAGCACCAAAAAGAATTACTTAATCTTGGACCTAACTGCCATATATACCGTAAGTACAATCGACTTTTCAAAAAAATAGAAATCGAAACCCTATACCAAAACATCGTTAAACTTCAGGATGAACAGCTAATAAAAACTACACCAGAATTCAAAGACTTACTTAAGGCTGAGGCACTCAAGGATCGGCATGATAAAAGCCGAAACTCCTCAAAAATACTTACTAAACAACTGAAAATTGCCGCACAAGAACTACGCAACCACCCTGACATAATCGTAAAAAAAGCTGACAAGACCAACATTTTCGTCCTTCTAAACAAATTAGATTATAACAAAAAACTTGACCACATACTCCATGATCACATAAAATTTAAAAAACTCAACAATAATCCGACCAACCAACTAAAATCAAAGCTTAATAAACTCATTAATGCTAATAATGCCGAACAGAACTCATTAAAACTCCCTAAGATTGTTGGTGATTATAGGCCTGGTTACATATACGGCAATATAAAAACACATAAACCTAACTATCCTCTCCGTCCTATCATATCACAAATTCCAACTCCTGTATATCAACTAACAAAATACATCAACCAACTCATTAGTCCTTACCTTTCTAGTAAATATAGTGTTAAGTCAACATTAGAAGTAATCCAAATCCTAAAAAGCGAAAAACCCGACAATGAAATCAAAGCTTCACTTGATGTTGAAAACTTTTTTACCAATGTCCCTGTTAGTGAAACTATTGACATAATTATAAGAAATATATACAGTAACTCATCTTTACCCCCACTTAAAATTAATCCTAATATATTACGGAAACTACTATTAGCTTGTACTACTGAAGTCCCTTTCTTAGATCATAATAATAATATATATATACAATGTGATGGTGTCTCTATGGGTTCAGTACTGGGTCCGACATTTAGCAATTTCTATATGTCGAATCTGGAAAATAAGATATTTACAGACTTTAAAAAACCATCCATCTATGTAAGATACGTTGATGATATTCTTATGTTAGTTGAAAATACAGATGAAATACTTCAACTACAAAAATGTTTCCAAAATAATTCTGTCCTCAAATTCACGTATGAACTCAATACTAATAATAAAATTCCTTTCCTTGACATATTGATAAACACAAATAATAACAAATTTACTATTTCGCCATATAAAAAACCAACTAGCATAAATTCATGTACACTTAACTACAAGAGCGAATGCCCATATTACTACAAAATAGCAATTATAAAAAATCTAATACACCGTGCAGAAACTAATTCATCCACAAAACAGGTTTTTACAGTGAACTAAAGAATATAAAACAAACACTTGTTAATAATAGTTTTCCAAACTATATAATTGATGAACAAATAAGATGCTTTCTTAGAAATCTCAATACTAAGCAAATAGTACATAATACTGCTTCTACTAATCTCAAACATATTAATCTCCTATATCGTAATCAAATGCATACTAATTATAAACAAGATGAAAATATACTAAAAAAATTAGTAAATACTAACATATCCACAACAGATCCTAGCAAAAGAATTAAGTTAATTATATACTACACTAAATCTAAAATATCCAACTCAATTATTCGAAATGATTCTTCTCCACCGGTTAGCGATTTGAAAAAAACCAACATAGTTTACAAATTCAGGTGCCCTTTGGGAGATTGTATCTCCAACGAACTAAATAATATCTATGTTGGTCACACCACAAACTCGCTTTCACGACGCTTGACACTACATTTGAATGATAACTCTAACATTTTTAGACATTTAAAACAACATGCCTGGCCGCATACACAATTCCGGAAAATCCTCGTCGAAAACACAACTATACTTAAACATGAAAACAATAAACAAAAACTAAAAATTCTTGAAGCTATATACATAAAACAGTTGAAACCTAACCTGAACAAAATAAACTATGAAATCTCCAAAAATATCCTTAAATGCCTATAATTGGTAACAGAAGCCATTGGTTCATACCAACGGCTTTCCATACTCAATACTCATCGGATTCACTCTCGCGTGGTCATGTGACGTCATGAGCTGTTGTGCGATTTTCGCTTTCAGCGTTTTATATGCACGTGTTTATCGTTGCTTGGAAATCATCCATGTAAACAAATAATACTATCATCAATTTCTTGTTCGTGTATTGCATAAATATATTGTGTAATTGTCATCTTTGATAATGGCTTATGTAAGCCGAAAGCTCAGATTGGATTAAATAAAAAAAAGTATGTATCAATATTGTGATTTTCTTTCATTATTTAATGATAATGTTATTAAGATTATCAGACTATATGAAAAAAACTTACATAAAATATATAGACAACACTTATCTATATTATTTAATGAAACATGTATTAATATATATATATATATATATATGTGTCTCTGCATGATGGCTATACAATGGTGATCTCACGAAAAGCAAAATTGTTGGAACTGAGACTTTCCTGATACATTCACAAATTCAATGGGCTGCTGCTGGTCATATCATGCAAGGAGAAAGAAACCCTATTTAAGGTTGAAAGTTTGCCTTCTATTTTAATGGCTTCCAGAATTTTGGGGAGTTTTTCATTGCTTTGAGTCTAATATAGTATGTTGGTGCCATCTATTAATCATGTTTTTTATAACACCTATTTTATATCTATGAAGAGATTCACTTTTATAATTAAAAAGAGACAAATTTTTACTTGCAAGTTTTTATTTTTAATATATAATGTTTTGGTATTATCTAATAAAATTTGTCTTATGTTAATATTAATTTGGTTCTTTGTGATATATTTATCTATATATGTGTGTGTGTGTGTGTGTGAATTGCACTAAATTTTGACAAATAAGTTAACATAAAGAGTGGTGCCTGTATGGCCAATATAAGAATTTAATGTTTTTGCATCTGGTTATAAAAACAATTTGATGGAGTTTTTATTTTTGTTTATATGAAAATGACTGCTTATGTTACTTTTTTTAAATATATATATATATATATATATATATATATATATATATATATATATATATATATATATATATATATATATATACACACAAGCTTAAAAACTGCCTTCTCAGGTGGCATCTAACTTAGCTCTTGCAGAGGCTCTTCATTGTGTTTTCATCACAATAAGTATGGAGGAGTATAGGCGCCACAATGCAATAGGCAATAAAACTACAGAACTCAAAATTGATCACTGCATTTGAGTATTGCATTAATATTTAATCTTGATTTTTAAAAATCCAACGATTATTCTTCTGCTGCCACTTAATTTAAAGCCAATTTCATGTACATAGGTCTTTACTTTTTGTACAAACAATTATTTTTATTTCATGACTTTTGCTAGTTTTTGCAATTAATTTTGATTATTTCCAAATTTATTTTCAAGTTGGAAAAATTGTCATCATACAAAAAAATTTGTCACAAAAAGTCACAAAAAAAAAAAAAACCCACCGAAAACAATTACAGAAATGAAAACTTGGGAATCCAAAATTCCAGGATTATGGATCCGGATCTGGCTCGGAATGTTTTTAATTTGCTCAGAGTCGGCCCAATTCCATAATGGTATGACATGTTAGGCTACGGCCTCTGGGAGTAAAGCTGAAAATACGGACAATTTTATTTTGAAACACTAATTGGAGAACAGTAATTTTTTCATTTGAAATGAACTATTGAAAGTTAGAGAGTTGTGCCTCTTTAAGTTGAAAAAAAAAAAATGTGACACAGTGAGACACTGACATTTGCATTTATTACACACACACACACACACACACACACACACTAAAAATTGTGTATTTGGGCAGAAATCCCACTTTTATGCAAGTTTTGTTGAAAACAACTGACAAGGTGCTATGGTTGAATTTTTTATATAATTTCTCATGTGTTTGTATAATTTTTTTTCTCCTCCCTGGACATAAATTATATAAAAATTGTTTGAATGTTTTCCAAGCACTTTTGGCTATACTTTTAGCCATTATCAAGGATGAATTTTATTTTACTTTTAACTGAATATATGCATTGTTTTATGTATGTATCTAGAGTTATAGGACTGTTTTATTTTCCAAACATAGTCAACATATTGTGACTGTGTTTATAATTGATATTATTGAATGTTGACATTTTTATTTTTTATTAATAATGCTTCCATTATTTTTAGCCTTTTTGTACATGTGGATAATGTTATTATATTTGTATTATCAATGAATATGTTACAGATAGAGTTTGGTAGGTTGTCATGTATATTTAAATAAGACCTAACTGAGCGATGGTCAGAGAGATGTAAGGTGAGTCTTCTTGTTAAATATGTTGTAGTACATCCAATATAATTATTTACAAATTTGGATTGATCAGGAACACAGCTCCTTAAGGGACGTGGAAATTCATAAATAATATTGGTTCTCTGTAATGTAGATCTTGCAGGTGAATCATTATTTTTGGTGATGAAGTTAGTAGTTTTAAATTTTTTATAATAAATAAATCATTTAATTTTCTTGATTTTGTCGACTGGAGTTGTGTATTTCTTTGTGATGTTTCTAAGGGAAGATTCGTCTTACTTATAGTTACTATGCATTTGATTTTTGGAGAAAATGTTAATGTGATGGTTTTTTTCTGTGTGTTTTGTGTCACTACTGATTATCTTAGAAAGAAAAAGTCTAATATGGTAATCTATAGATGGTTTGGAAAACCATTATTAACAAGCATTTGTTTCACATTATTAAGTTCTATAAAGAAAAGCAGATAAGAGGATGAATTCTTGTGCACTCGCATAAGGAAATTTTTAATAACATCTATTTTATATTAACTATTAAAATTAAGATGGCAAGAGTTTTGACTTGTGTTTTGTTTTATATAATGAACTAGTGAATGTACTATTACTGGACTCCACAAGAACATTTTGTTGGCTAAGTTCAGAAGTAAAATTGAGGACGGAATTCTTTTTTTTCAAATGTTCTTTTGGGATTATCGATTTCATTTTTACTCTCAGATAAAATAAAAATATCATGTACATAGTGGATGTATATTTTTGGTTTAGTAACCCTTTTAAAAGCCTTGTTTTCTATGTGGGACATGTAATAGAGAAGTATGGGCCGAGAGGATTTCCCATATGGAAATGTTAAAATACACAAACCCAGAGACCCATTACGACCTATAACTTCACACATACTAACACTCGTATACCAATTGTCAAAATTTCTCAATATTATTACTCCATATTACTTCCAATTATAGCATCAAATCAACCCATGAATTCATCCAAATCCTTCAAACTACAAAACCAAATGAAGGCATTCTAGCATCACTTGATGTTGAAAATTTATTTACAAATGTCCCTGTTGATGAAACCATAGATATAATGCTTAACTTCATATATAAAAATTAATATTGCGTGTTGTTTTTTTTCTTTTTTATTAATGCAAGAAAGAAAAAGCCAACAATCAATAATATCAACTATGAACATGGCCATAATGTGTTGACCATATGTGCTTGTAATATAAAACATTCCTACAACTCTATATATACATAAAACAATGCATATATTTAGTTAAAAGTAAAATAAAATTCATTCTTGATAATGGTTAAAAGTATAGCCAAAGGTACTTGTAAAACAATTGGACAATTTTTATATAAATTATGTCCAGAGAGGAAAAAATATTAAACGAACACATGAAAAATTATATGAAAAACTCAACCACAGCACATTATCAGTTGTTTTCAATTATATATATATATATATATATATATATATATATATATATATATACCCTCCTATTTATTCAAAGAGATCTGCTCTGATTATCAGGAAGTACCTCATTCGTGTTTTTCCATCTCATTTACTGCTAAAATTAATCGCTTCAAAGAATAAAATAATGAAAAGACATTTTAGTTTTTGGTTTGTTGATTCTGAAATATGACAAAATGGTGAAGTAAATTGAAAACAAGAGGAAAAAAAATAGAGAAAAGTGTGACATAGGCGATTCTTCCAGTGTCATGGAGAGGAAGAAAATGAATTATTTATGTCAGAAATTTTAAGAAATTATCTTTGTCATATATGCCTTTCCATCCATACTAGTATCCTCATCTAGTTTGTTGTACTCAATGTGCCTCTGGACTTTTTCAAGTAACTACCTTGAAATACTGAACCAAATTCTTCATTCAATTCACAAGAAGTCAACTATTTTCATTCACTTTCAGCAATATTTTATATTAATTCTTTCGGGTTTATTTTGCCTTTTGTATCACTTGTTTTTTTTCTGCTACTGAACCAGAGCATGTCTTTTCTGCACTACATAACTCAGAGTTTGAACTCATAACTGGCAGGGAACCAGATATGGTTTAACCAATATTTTAAACTAATAGGCCATGTGCCACTTGAACAACCCAGTACAGTACTTTTGGAACCTTATATCTAATGTATATATTCAAGTGGTATAATTTCTAGTGTTCTTTTTTCACTCAGAGACTCCCAGATGGTGTTCATTTCTATGCTAAGAGGTGGTTGTTGTTGTTGTTGTTTGTGTGTGTGTGTGTGTGTGTGTGTGTGTGTGTGTGTGTGTGTGTGTGTGTGTGTGTGTGTGTGTGTGTGTGTGTTTACATGAGTAAATATATGTGTGTGTTTAAGCAGATATACAGATGACAGTGTCCTGATGGATGACTCAAAAAGAAAACTACAGAAGAATTCTAAAGATAGTGAGAAGAAAGTATTAACCATTAATTATAAGACAGAATGTATAGTAGTCAGCAAGAGAGGAAACCAAAATGCTTGAGATTCAATTTGGAGACATCAGAATGAAACAGGAACACAAATGTACTTATCTGTGTAAGTGTAACAGCAGATGACAGAAATTGTAACACAGACATCCTAAGGTGCATCACAAGCTAAGCAAAATATTAAGACAAAAGAATATTTCATTAAAAAGAAAAATAGTGCTGAACTGCTATGTCATATCTATCCTCCTGTACAGCAGTGAATGCTGGACAATTTTTTTTTACAGATGAGGGATCTTTTAAGTGACAGAGACATGGTTTGACAGACAGATACTGAGAATACCATTTCTACATCAACATCATTATTGTACGAGCCGTATCATAATCATCAAATCACTTTGGCCATAAGTGCCTGTAATAATCTAGAGCACCTGCAACAAGAGTTCCTTGGCTTCTCACTGTCTATCACGTATTTATTAACTTTGTGCAGTTCTGGTTACTTCTTAAGCTGTCTGCTGACCTTCTGGCAAGATTTAATCATTTCAATAAACAGTTTACTAACTATCAATCATCTGTGTGAGTGACCAAGAAGCTAGTGTATGATCACAAGTCCACATAGTATTGGCAGATGTCATTAATAATATTAAATGGACTACAGCCTTCATACAAGAAGAGTCTTGTTCACCAGGCCACTCACTTGTCTACCTTTTGGTTGAGAGATCTGTGCTAAGGGAAATCAAGAGATAAAACTTGGATCATTAGGAGATCAAATCAGTTGTGTGTGTGTGTGTGTGTTGGGGAGGTTTTCTGTTACTCACTCCTCAATAAGCTTAAAGTAAAACGTGTAAAAGTGCTACAGAATATGATTTCATGGTTAACCTTTCAACCAAACCTTATAAATACATACAGTTTCCAGTCTGAATGAGGAATTATTATTATTATAGGATGAAGAGTTATTATTTACAGTTAAATTATATCCTCATTTTTGTTGTCATTATCATAACATTTTGGTCATTGTACCCTCTAGTTATCTTCAGGCATCTATTGATGTGGATAACCTTCATGGAATTTTGAACTCTGAACCCTTTATTTAATCTAAAGAGATAAACTGTTCTTATTCCACTGTCCATGTTGAGGAGCGTCTTGTTCTTTTATTACTATTGACCTGTTATTGCTAATTCAGTTTCTACTGCATCTGAGTTTGTACTACCTAGCCAAGGGATTGAACTCATAATTACTTTGCAACAAAATTTTTAAAAAAACACTGCTTTAACCCTCAGTGTTTCCCAATTTTTTTTTCTGAGACATTTTTAGAATGAAAATTTGCTCGTGTCTCACCAAAGGGAAGTCCCAGTGAAAAGACGCAAGCAGCTCTATGGCAAAGAAGTTCAAGAGAGAGGGTTAAAGTGAGATAACTGCAGATTTGAAGTCAGAACATTATCATTGATAACTTGTAGACCCTAGTTAATATATTCTGAATATTTGATATAATGCAAAAATATCACAATGACAAAATTGGTCAATTATTTATAACTATTTATATTGGGATTCAAGCATGCAATTACAAGTAATCCATAATAATATTTTAAGTTTTGAAATCATTTATTTTGGGGATATGAATTTTTTAAAACTGTTTCTAAATCTTTGTCCTTCAATCATTCTGCCTCACCTGCTATTCTTTTCCACCACACCTATAAGGCATGCCACACCATTTGGGAACCATTGCTCTAAGCTATAGTCTCATTAAGTGGAAACAAGACTATCAATAACTGATCAATACTAAAAAGAACTAGACTGGATATCCCAAGACATGGACAGTGGAATGAGAAAAATTTACCTTCATAGATTAAAAAAAGGGCTTAATTTAAAATTTGCTGAATGTGACCTGGATTGATAAACACCTGAAGGAGGCCAGAAAGAACAGTGACTAAAATACTGTGGTAATAAAAAAATGATAGCATTAGCCAAATTATAAATAATATATAGTTTTCTTTCTATTTTCAGTTTCCAAGAAGTCTTTTTCTTTACATTTATTCTTACAATTATTTATTAAAAATATTTTCCAATGTCCTCATTTAGATAAAGTGTTGTATAACATACTCATATCTAATAAGTTAATATTTCAAATGCAATGAAAATATATAAAAAAACATTTATTCATTAGAGTTAATTTAGTATGAAAATGATTAAACATATTTGCAAAGAAAGAAATTGCTTATGTTTCTCTTGTATTGAAATATTATTCATAAGAGACAAAAACAAGCAGTAACATAATATATAACCTCTGAAAATTCCCAAACTGTAAGAGCAACAGAAAATATTCACAATTTGATTTCATGTCCAAACCAAGAATCTTATCCAAAAATTAAGGTCAATAGACAATTTCTCATGTCAAGAATCAAGCAAGACTAAATATCGAAAATTACTTTTGCCCCCTTTATCTTTTCCACAATTATCATTTCAAATTAGTTTCCATTTACTATTACACAATTATTTCATAGAAGATTAGTATTGCCTGGCATAGATGTAGATTATTATGTTGAGAGGCATAAAACTGTTTAACAAAATGGCACAACTATAATTCTTTACAATTCATACAGAGAAATGCTAAAGTTTTCATATAAGCCAAGGATAAAGAGAATAATTAAGCCTGCAATTAGCTATATATATTTCAAAATTATATTCATTATACAGATATACACAAGTGGTCAGTAATTTTGACAATTTGAATCACATTTTACTCGATAGGAAAAGAATGCAAGTGTATAAATTATAAGTGTGTAAATAACTGTATAAACATTTACTATAATCTATACATTATATACATAGAAAAATGACAAATTTTTACATATCAAAAAACTTTTAGGGAAGAAAACTATTACAAAGTGGAAAAAGCTTTTGTGTGACACGTTTGATCCTTTAGGACATCATTGGATTAAAGTGACATTCATGTTGATACAACTACACATGTGCATGAAGGAAAGGAGACAATGAAAATTTAAAATTTTTTAAATATAGGTTTTTTGGTATATAGTTTAGCTGATTTCATTTACTTTCTTTTTGTTTCTGATCACTTTTGTTTGTTTCTCTACATTATATATATATATATATATATATATATATATATATATATATAGGTAATAAGAAAAATAATGTTAGGGTAAAAAATTACATTAATTACTTTATATATATATATATATATACACACACACACAAAGAGTGTATCAAAAATAATTTTACGAATTTTAAGGGCTATTTCCTCACACCAAAATAAGGGCAAAAGTCCATATAAACATATGTACGCAAATCCTTCATTTTTGATTTATTAATTTTGAAGGAAGTTTATGGTAGATGGCACTGTGTTTCTATGTAGACTAGGTTACATTTCTCATTCGTGTACATTTGTGTCTCGTCTGTCTTCAATATTTAACATGTGTAGTAGAGAGTTAACTGAGAAGTGTTTGTTTAAAAATGGCAGGATATTCATATCATGAGCAGGCAGATATGATTTTTACATATGGCAACACGAATGGTAATGGATGTGAGGCTGCATGGCTGTATCAGACTGAGTTTCTAGATCAAAGACAGCTGGGTCCTCTAAACTTTGATGCTGTTTATCGTGGTACTACAAATTATGGGAAGGAACTGGAAACACAAAGGGATAAACCTCTATTGCTGCTCAAAAACTCACGGAGGAGTATGAATCATATCTGTTCCTATATTGTTAAGTTTTTGATGCTATTATTACCATATATGGTAACAAGTGACAAAGGAAAGAAAAAAAAGAACTTTTCTTTGACTACTATCTACAAAGTCAAACTATTGAGCAATCCAATGGTTGGCTTCTTGTCTGGTGTTCTCTTTCCTTTCTCTCAAAGACCCCAATAAAAAAAATTAATTATATAATATATAAAATACAATACAATCAATTTAATTATTCACAATAACTCCTAATCAACTGATGTATTGTATTATCACTGTTACAGTGCATTTCTTGTCTCATTTAATTGTAACATATGGAAAAAATATTTGGGAATGTGAAAGGATTATGATCAAAATAAGCAGACAATGTTTTTAACTTATTCAGTCAGACACACATATATATATGTGTGTGTGTGTGTGTGTGTGTGTGAGAGACAGATAATTTTTATTTAATTTCTTTATTCATTAATCACTACTTTTGTTTTTATGACTGCAGCTGCCAGTATAAGTGCCATGGGTCAATGTGGGAAGATCAATTATTTATTAAATCTATTTTAATTAGCAGTGCCATGAGATATTTTTATTTCCTCACCAAACAGTTGTCCATTAAATTGAAAGCAGACCTTGTATTAAAGACAAATAGTGATGTGTAGGAATTTTCTCATTGTTACCAGGAAAAGAAAAAAGGAAAAGAAAAAGGTCAGGATTGTGCTCCATTTTGAGCGTTAAAACAATTATACTCTGCTGATCAGCTTTGTAAATAAATCAACATCGTCTTGGTCTGATGAAATAGACTCCAGTTAGAACTTAAGCCCTTATAAAGTGGTACTTTATGTCAACATGTTTTGAGCTATAGTATCCCGATTGTCACAATAGTGGCGTGATCAATTTTAATTGTGTTTAATAATTGAATAAGGAATTTTGCTTCTAGTATTACAGGTCTTAATACCGTGTATTCCACTTTGCATGTTGACAATGCTACTGTAGGTTGTTTTCTCATTTTCTAAGACATCTCAGAACTATTTGACGATAATTGAAAACCATTCCCTGTAATACTGCAGCGATATTTTGAATTTCTACAATCAGTGTTGCAAAATTCTCTTAAACTTAAGGCTTTACTAAATTTATTGAACACTAGAAAGTGTTTTTGTGCCTGTTAAATGGCATAAGATTTGTTTAGCTTTTATCAAATGATCCATGGTCAGTTATGTTGAATATTGCAATAATTTCGTTACAACATAACATATTTGGATGATTTGCTGTCATAATATACATCAGGCTACCAATTCTATTTCTTGGTAATAATTTCCATCTGCTGATTCAGCATTGCTTTCACCCAGTATATTGAGATCCATTTTACAAAATGTTGATCAAGGTTTACAAGCTTGCATTCCAAATTTGGTGAGAATCTTTTCCACATCTTGTCTGATTCATCGCTATATTTTTAAACATAAATTGTATGCCTAGAAAAAAAGAAAGCTGTCCAAAATTTTTCATTTTGAATTATTTATTTAAATCTGTTTTTTACATTAACGTGGAATTGCAATTTGCAGCAACAAGGATATCATCAACCCAAACAACCATAATCAGTATTTTATTTAATGTGTTTTTTGTGTAAATGCAAAGAGAAATCTTGACCAGTTAAATGTGTGTGCAATACAATGTTCCAAATTTGTCTGCACAAAGTTCGTCCTTTTTGCTGATAAGCTACCCACCTGGTTGAGGGATATATACTTTGCAGTCAACCGGCGTATTTAAGTATGTGGGTTTTACGTCCATTTGGTGGACAGATAAATTGTGTTGGATGGCTAATTGTATTAAAATCCTTACAGACAATAAATGTGCTGTAAGTTAAAAAGTCGCATTATATTCTATTCCAGCTTTTTGCAACAAACCAAGCCTTGTATTTTTTGTCACCATTTTTATTAGTTTTAATAGTATACATCCACTGACTTCCAGTGAGAGTTTTACTAGTCAAGAGTGTAGTTAATTCATATGTATCATTCCTTTTTATAACATTTATTTCACTTTCTATGGCCTTGTGCCATTTTACAGTGTCGACTGAAGTAATAGCTTCAATATAAATATTGGGTATATATTTTACAGAACAGCAATAGTTTATAGGACTTACCACATTATCCAAATTTTTAACAACAGTTTTAAGTATTCAGGCATTTTTTCTAACCTGCTGGGGTATCTTGTCATATTTCTGGGATTATTTTCCTCATTGTTGGTTGGATTATCTGGTTGTGTATTAAACTTTCTTGTTTTTCCTTCCCCCTCAAGGATTTTGTAATAGCACATGACCATAAGAATTTTGGTAGTTGACATCTTCCCATTTCAAACAAAGATTGCCAAGATCTTTCTGCAGTGCCATTCTGGTGTGAAGAATATATGGCTGATTTTTCATATTTAATATGATTATTGATTAGAAGGATTTTAAAATTTTCAGAAGTAAATTCTATGCCATTATCAATTCTTAGTGAGAAAAATATTTGCCTTTTTGCTTAAGGAAGTAAACTATGATTAGACTGAAATAGTAATCAACAAAACAGTGTATATTTGAAACCATTCAAAGATATCAGCCCAATTGGGCTGGCTAGACCACAATGATCAAGGACTAATATTTTATTTGCCTGTTGTTGGGTAATTTATTTTTATATTGTATCATTTTGACTTGGATACATACTTCACAGTTTAAATTTGGTTTTTTGGTAATTTTCATGTCTTGTACAATGTCTTAAAATTTTCTAATGGATTTCAAATTACAATGTCCAAGTATTTGATGCAATTGTTTTATGCAATGCATAACAGTTTCAAAGGTTATTGCAGTATTTAGATAGTACAAGTTACTGCCTCTTTTTATGTCAAATTTTACACCATTATGATATAGAAGTTCTGAGTAATTATAGCCAAATTTCATGGAAGTTTCTTTTTTGATAGCAGCTTATACAAAGAAATATATTCTGTTTAAATGTAGGGATATAAGAAGCACCCTTTAAAATGCAATTCGGCATATTTCCTTGTTTATATGTTAAAGTAACCTCTTTTTAAGGCAATATTACTTGTTCTACTGCCATCTGATAGTTCAATATGGTGATTTTCTGGGATAAAATCATTATCAAAACTACTAAATTTAGATTTGTCAGTAATAATGCGAGTTGTGTCTCCACAATTAACAAGTAAACCATTTCTGTTGGAAATGGTGTCCAGTTCAATTGAAAATAGGAATGTATTTTAATTTTCTGCAAAATGTTCAACATTTTTATAAAATGGGTCTTCTTGCTTTTGCACTTGGTCCAGGTTTGGGACACACATGACAAATAATGTTTTTGCTGGGTAAAATGGAATTATATTGTTTTGAGCGTGAATTATTTACTGAATTTTGATTTTTACTTTGGTAGTAAAAGCATTTATAGCCTGATTTACTATATGTAAAGCAAGTGGGGACATTATTATTTTGTGGCTTTGGTCTTGGTTTTTGCATTCTGAGGGTCATGATGGTATTTTCACTGTTATTCTCTTCAATCATTTTTCCAGATTCTTTGAAGATTCGTAATGCTATTTTAAATTCCCTAAATGTTACTATTTTATTTTTCTGAATAATAACAGATGTGAACAGTCTATATTCAAATGGAAGGACTTTTAGGAACATAGATATTACAAGCCTATCACTTATCACTTCTGATGTTTTTAATAAAGGTGTTTTAAACAAGATAATCCCCAGTCCCATAATTATCTATTCTTTTAAAATTTACGAAAAGACTTTTTATATAATCTGTAATACTTTCACCACTTGCTTTGCATATGGAAGTTAATTCAGTATACAAGGAAATTATTTCCAGTTTTCTTTTGATAAGTAGAGTTCTCTCAAAATTTGCAGTGCTTTTCTGCTATTGTCAGGGGCTCTCTTATAATAAAAGACAGACTTCAGTCATCAAGAAATTGAATTAACTCAGCAAATATGTTTGCATTCTTTTCATAGTAATCTTCATCATTGGGATGATCATATGGTGCTAAGATTATTTTATGTAACTTTGAATTCTCATGTATCCTTAAAATTTTACTTTCCATAATTCCCATTTGGATTAGCCACCAATGTAACAGAGTCTATTTCTGGGCTCATAACCTGTAGAGTAATTGGCTATGGTTAAGTGTAATTGGCAAAATGCTCAACAAATAGAATTGACAAAGTTTCTGATAAATAATAAGAAAAGAAAGAAAAAGAACATGACAAAATAATACTAAGCAAACACTATACATATGAAAGTCATACTAGGCAAAGCAATAAAGCAAAAAGTTCACAAAGTAAGAGATGTATTGACATGCAGAAGGGATACAGTCAAGTGATTGTAGCTTTCTGACTTCAATAGACTGTTTTTGTTGCTTTCTGCAATACTTTTTTTCTTTAGGATCCCTCTTTCTCTTGTTGGTACTTATCTCTCCATCACTGAGGCCTTTCCTCATTATGTCCCCCAAGTCTCTGATTGTTAGCAACAGGTTTTATGTAGTGCTTATTCTCACTAGAACTTTCTCATTTGTTTCATTGTTCTATCCATAGTATATTTAACATTTGCCAGCAAAACCACACCTCAGTTACTTAAAGTCATTTTTCAATCCCATAAAACCCTGGTCTGTTTCTGAAAAGCACACTTCTTTATTCTTATCAAATTTCAGTGTTACATGCACCATTGTCTGTTACTACACAACTCAATTGAATTTCTTCACTTGTTTGCCTCCAACACAAACTCTCGTCTCCAGCTATCCCTTCTGTTTACTCCTATGCATTCAGTCTTTTTGCAATTAATAATCAGTCCTTTTTCTTCTTTCTTTTATTGACTATAGCTTGCCTAATAGTTCTTTGCATTTTCCTTTTGAATCTGCCATTGACAAAGTGTCATATATATATATATATATATATATATATATATATATATATATATATATATATATATAGTGTATACTGTTATGATTATATCTACAAATAATTCTGCTAAATCAAGGTTGTTGTAGAAGAGTTGCCTTGTGTATTCATTTCACTATTGAGGAAACATATACAACATTAAAAAAGATGCTAGATGCCTGACTTGTCCTTTTTATGCAGATTAACATCACTTCTATAAAACACAACCCGTTATTTAATATCAGCAAATCAATATCTATTTGTTTGGGTTTTTTTTATAAGGTCTATTCAGACCTTTTTAACATTTTTATACTTCAGATGACTCCTTGCCTGCTTTAGTGTCTCATTCTTATAAAAAGAAAAACAGCAAAATGGAGAAAATGCGAGAAAATAAAGGAAAGAATGATAAATCTCCTTAGAATAAAAACAAACACAAAATGATTTATCTCAAGATCTAAGAATAAAACCTCAGCTATTAATGCAAGTAACAGAATAGTCAAAATCGGATCACAAACTCTAGAACGACATAAACATATCAGTAAAAAGTTGATTATCATCAGTTTTTGATAAAATAAATTCCCTCATTAAATGATAACTTTCTCTATAATAAAATCCCATTATCTTTATAGTTTTTGTCTGTTGCCTGAAATAAAGAAAACCTTTAAAAAAAAAAAATCCAAATATATATCCAGTACTTTGATTATGGCAGTAAAACTTGTAAGTTCTTAACTTTCACCAACTGAAGTATTAATTTATCAACAAAGCCATGTAAGAATATGATGAAAGAGATGGCCAGCATAAAATCCTGGCTATTCACATTGAAAGAAAACTTACTATCTATAAGATATACAGTAACTATATATCCCAACCCAGATAAAGTAGACTTATATACTTAGATATAATGAAATGGTCTTCCTGATGACAAACATTTTAATGTCTGGAAATTAACTTAGTAATCAGTTTGGATACAATTTGTGTTTGTGTAAAGGTGAACTACAGCACAAAGAATGTTGGCATTCAAAACTTGCTTTATATGCCAACAGTGATGTGAAATAGTGTTCCTATATATATATATATATATATATATATATATATATATACACAATATGTCTGACAATTATTTTTTAATATATTTTATTGTTATATATTTTAGAGATACAAATATTTAAGTAAATGCTCTGTTTATAATAAACAGTATTAACAACATTTACCAGCCTGAACGTCAGAGAAATTTTCATAGAAAATGTGTGTCATCTGACAGGAATTGAACATGTATCCTACATGGTACCCTCATACAGCTTGACATGCTATACCAGTTTAGCTACAGAGGAGTATCTGGTTAGCAAGGTCGATTTTACTGCATTTAAACTACAATTTTCCAAAAGTATCACAGCAATTAAAATTTGAGGTACCTTACAGCTGACACATCTTCAGAAAAAATATCATCGGTAAGTAAAACTAAGTGGTCGAAAAGAAAAATTATTTTCAACAACTGGTGTTATAATATGCCAAAAACTATATATATATATATATATATATATATATATATTGAACAATAAAAAATATTGCAAAATTAACATTTTTAGACACACATTAATATATATATTTTTGTTTTATTATTTCAATTAGGTTCCTCCCATTATATATATATATATATATATATATATATATATATATGTGTGTGTGTGTGTGTGTGTGTGTGTGTATACAGACCTTCAAAAAATAAATAAATATAAAATGTATGTTCATTTATTCAAAGTTAGGGGAATGGATCAAACTGAGAACCTTTCAGCACCCTCTTATAGGCATTATATTCATAAAGTGTGTGTGTGTGTGTATATACACAGTCTTTTTTTTTTTAAATGTGTAATACTATAATTCTGAATCATCTAAATTCAAATATTTCTCCATGTGCCAAAAAAAATTTTCAAACCCCAAAAAACTGAAACATTTTTTAGAGGAGTACAAGCAGAAGAATTGTTAAGAGCAGAAAGAATTTAAAAACTAGTAAGACAAAAACTAACAAAAGAAATATGGTATACAGAAACATGACAAAAGTAAATCAACATTTTCATTTTCAAACAAAAACCTTCATTCTGAAATCTAAACAATTTAAGAATTGTATGTATATTTCATCTTACCATCCATTTGATTTAAGAGTCTGTCCCAGCATTCCAATTGTCAGTATTCATTTTTTTGTGTGCATCAGCCTTAATGCTTAAGGTGTTTTGAGTCATGAAAAAATTATATTATACAAGAAAAATTAATGCTATAAAAAATATTTTAAACTCCCAATTTGAGGCATAGAAATTATGGCAAGCACACACACACACACATATATATATATATATATATTAGTGCATGTTGCATTAAATAATATAGACACATTTTGTCTATTTAAGTAAAATTCCTTTCATATTGTTGAATAAGCTTTTTAGCATTATCATTGAAACACGAAAGAAAATCATTATGTTGATACATGTTTTTATTGTTGATCCTGTCGAAGCTTTCGGCTTACATAAACCATCATCAGAGATTACAAGTACATTACAATAAATTAAATAATAAATTAAATAACAAAGATGGTATTTTTGTTTTAGAATGATTATGCAGACATTGCAACAATGATAGTTTGTTTTGTTTGCATGGAAGATTGCTATGCAAACTTAGAACTTAAGCTTTTGGCTCCTGGTGTTTTAAACAAGATAATCCCCAGTCCCATAATTATCTATTCTTTTAAAATTTACTAAAAGACTTTATATATGAAATGACAATGTTCTAAAAGTCCAAGACTGTTTAACCATCTCAGTGGTTCAGAGGTTTGCTGTTCTGCATTTCTTTGACTTGGATACATTCTGCCACACATGTCACTTTTGAATCAATCTCTTATCACAATGATACTTTACCAATGGTTTGTTTGACTTTCATTCTATATAATCAAGTGGTTCACAAGTGAAAATGAAATAATTAATTAAAATGCTGTTTCAGGCTTGTTAATTCTACTTTTGACTAAAAATACTTTCAGTTTGAAATCAGACAAACTATTTCTAGGAATATGAGACATTGTGAAGTGGTTGTATGATTATTTCTTTTGTGTTTTATAATAAATAATTGTCAATAAGTAAATCTTTGGCAAATTTGTCTTCTAGTTATATTGTATCCTTGTACAATAGATTTTTCTAGAATATCAATAAATATGAATTACTAATTTTTCTTTGGTGCAGACAAAATAAAAAGGAGTCATTGAAGAGAATCATGTTTGAAATCAAGATTATTTTTGTAGTATGATGACTGTTCTTTAAAATAAAAATATTTCAGCATAAAAAGGATCAAAGAACTTATTTTAGAATTAGGAATTCTGAGAAATTTAGAATAAGGAATTTCTCAGAAAACAAAAGAAAAAATATTACAAAGAAATAGTAAAAAAAAAAAAAAATTGATCTTTCATAACAAATAGAAATAAAATCAAACCAAATATATTAACCAAAATTATAAAAATACAGAGGGAAAATCTGCTTCAGATTTGTACAACATGTAATGTAAATCAAACAAAAATAAAGAGAAACTAGTCTCCAATGACAAAGAGGAAAAATAAAGTCAATAATAATTAAGAAGAAAAATTGGTAGACATTGCTGCTTCCTATTCTTTCTACCATATCTGTTTAATGTTGGAAAGTGACACACAACAATGACTTTCAGAAGTCATTTCAAAGTATGTCTTCTTATCAAAACAAACAGAAAACTAATATTTACTGGCAAATAATGGAAAAAAATAAGTAAAAGTAACCCAAGAATAAATAAGAGCACATGCAAATTGGAAGTTTCAAATACATGCACAGAAATGTTAGAATAAATGTAAATGTCCTGAGGAAAAACAGAAAAAAAATGCTATAGGTAGGAGTTTTTATGACATAAATGCTTAAAAAAAAAAAAATAATAATTAAATTACATTGCTTAAGAATTTTCTTCAGACCAGTAGAATTTCTTATCACTTTTCAGACACAATTTTCAATTCTTTTACAGATATAAGTCAGTAGGTTGTGTGTGGGTGTAGAGAGAAATCTTTAAAATCATGTTTACATCTGACAAGTTCCTGGCAGAGATAAGCAAGAGGTTCTTTTGTAAGAGTTTGTGTCATGAGGCTGTGTACTACAAGGCTTTTAGAAGGAATGATTTAAAAAAAAAATTGTAAAAATCAATGTTCATATGGCAGGAATATAAATTGATTGAGCATTTTGCAATGATTATCGAGATTCCGTACTCTGCAACTGTCGCCATCAAAGATCTTACAACAAATCATTCCCTATTATGTTACTGTTTGACACATGCACAAACTAGAAGTGGAAATATATTCAAAAATCCAAACAAGATTTAAAAGACAGAAATAACAAATAAGTAACAAAATATTTCTCTTTTCCAAAACTAACTTTATGAACACAATGAAAAACAACTTGTGATGCAAAGCTGTGCATGTATGTGGAAGTATGGAAATGACAAAAAAATTTCCACAAAGTGTATCAGTTTCAGGAAAAGATCAAATAAACATATAAACAAAAATAAAATAGCAGAAAAAAAAAGATAAGCTGTAGAAAAAAAAAGTAATAAATTTCAAGCTGAAATATTTTCATCCTTTGGTAACTTGGTCATTTCAGATTGTCAAACAAATTAGCAATATGGATAGTCAGCTTTTACTTCATTTATCTTATTTACAATCAGACTAATAATGTCCACATCTTTGTTGTTATCCAAAATGTTTCAACCAATGTTTGCCAATTTGAGTAACCTTCAGGAGATTTGAAACTGAACACATGATTTAATCTATGGGGATGATATACTTATTATTTCACCCTAACCCTGCCCAGGGAGACATTTTTGTTTTCCTGCTGCTCAGTTATTGTTAGTCCCGTTCCCACTGAGCTTGCATTCGTACCATCTTGCCCAGGTATTGAACTCACAATTACTATACCACCAAATTCATGAGCCAAAACAGGAATCCTCTATGTTATTGCCTTTTACTTTATAAAAGGGGTTTTAGACACATAATTACAGCCAGGTCAAGCTTAGGCTGGCTTACTGGTAACATGTAACCCAATACAATCTGTCACATGGACTGGTGGTTGGTGCTTAAACCAGCTCCCCCACTAGCTTTTCTGCTGATGAGGAGGGTGTCATACTACCCATGTGAATGTTTGAGTTGGGCATCAGGAAGAGTGTTCAGCTTTGTAAAACCTTGCCTCAAATTATAAAATCTCAGTATGTTGACAGGTAGATGCAGAGAGATAAACTGAGATCCTCTGTCAGGCAAGACCCACCTTGCTTTGTGCAAGATTAGTCCTGTCTCTGACTCGGCAAAAAAACAAAACAACATGGCTATGATGATGATACATAGGCAGAGTATTTTATCAGCCATCTTTCTTCTTTGGAATTTTGACTGCATGAATTTAAGCATGCTACTAGATTGGCAACTAGGTCTCATCATTTTATTGTTGAAGTAGCTAGATGTAAGCTTAAGTTCTATTCTAATAGTTTCTTTTCTCAAACGTATCATCTCTGAAACTCTCTTCCAGTTTCTTGCTTCCTTGCCACCTACAATCTTCAAGAATTTAGACGAAACATCAGTCACCATCTTCTGTCTTCCTGAATCCTCTTCCTCTATTGTCCCTTCTCCTCAATAACATCTTCTCATTCTCTTTCACTCTCAGTAACCTCTTGCATCTCAGTGGCATTATCGACTTGTTGGGAGTGAAATAATAAATAAAATCTGCAACAATGATGAATGCAATAATCACAGTGTTAGTGCTGTGGCCAGGCTTTGCTTTTAGGTGAAAGAGCCAAGAGTCATCATTTATTTTCAATGTAAATGTGGATAGAAAATCGGATTCTTTTGCAGTAAGTGAGTGATAGATAGAATAAATGAATATCGGATTATAAATCAACATTAATAAAATTCAAGGTTTTAATTGAGCTAAATCAAAATTTAAACTAAAACTCATATAACATAACTAAACCTCTTAAGAGTTTATCAATAATATCCAAGCAAGGGTTAGAAAATGTTAATTAAATCAAAAGCAAAATTAAGTTTTTCCCAAGAATTATTTCAGGAAATAAAAAAGTAAACATTGTTCAGATGATTGTATTCAATGATTTTTATGTAAATAAACATTTAAATGTTGACACAATGAAGTTTCATCTTTTTATAATAATAATAAAGGCATTCTGTGTATATGCTCATAATCTCAAAAAATATAAGAGTGGGCATTTTTGTAGGTAAATACATAATTTTTTCCTAATGTATTTTTATGTGCTTTCCAGTTTTAGGCAAGTGATGTTAATGTGTCTTTTTCATTAGTCCACAGTATCCATAATTGTAATGTATGGAAGCCTAAAAAGATATAGTAATTTTTTATGTTATGAAAACACCAATTCATAACCCTAACTCAATAAATAATTTCTTTTCAGGCTTCTGCAATTTAAAACTAATGTGTATTTTTATCAAGGCTTATATAAAACCAGAGTTCATTTTAGTCATATATTTTCACTGTAAATTGAATTTGATGTCTGTCAGACACAAAATCAAAGTTCAGTTTGATATGTTTTTAATTCAATTCCCACTTTACAGCCACAAAAAAATGATTTGGTATAGGGTTAACCAACCATGACTTGTAGGGGTCAGACTTCATATTAAACACTAATCTTATCCTCTACTTCATATACTTTAAATGTCAGGAGCAATTACTATTCTTGTTATTCAAATATTGAACTTTGTACTTCACATCCTATGAAAAATGTGGCCAAATTTAGCATTTGTAACTGCAATAAAATGGTGGATCCCAAGGACAGTTTTTCCCTTGACACCACTATTATTATTGTACTACCTTTTCAGCAATGTTGATTGTTTAAAAAGTGATGATTAGAATATTAATAAAACCCAAACAAGGAAGGGAATTTATATATTTTCTTTATTCTTTGAGAATTTACAGCAAAATCACTAAACACTATTTCAGTATTAATTTACAAGTATAATTTTATATTTCCAACATTCTAAAAATGTGAACCAACTAATAATACAATTTAATCTGTCTATATTTCTGAGATGAGGTATTATGTACATTATTTACATTATTCGGACTATTGTCCTCATCTTTGTCGCCATATTTATTGTGTTTCGGCCACTGCACCCTGTACATATTTTTATGATTTTAATAAATTTTTATAAATTTACAAATAAAAAAAATTGTTTTCATATTTATTTCTTTATAAATTGTTAAATGATAAACATTACATTGTATATTATTTACATTATTCGGACTATTGTCCTCATCTTTGTCGCCATATTTATTACAATGCTTCAGCCTTCTTCAGGTGGTTGGAATGTCGAATTGAACCCTTTATTTTGCTCACTGGGGTAGACTGTTCTGGTTCCACCTGCCATGTTTAATGGATGTCAGTTATCAGTTATATCAGTTGTTATCACTTTTCTCTAGCACTCCTTATTAATAAGGAGTTCCAGAGAAAAGCGATAATAACAACAAAGTTGCAATATGAGCTCTGGCAAAAACTGCAATGATAACAGAAAAAATTGCAATATGAGCACTGGTAAAAATGGTTGCTGAAGACAGTTTTATAATACCCAGAAATTCATACACAGATGTCCTCAAGGACACATGGCACAGTGGATAAAGGCGTTGGTTAGATCCAGTGACAGGACAGGACCCAAAGAGTTCAATACCCGGATAAGACAGGGAAAAATTAACAGGAGATAACTGACATCCATTAAACATGGCATGTGGAACTATAACAGTCTACCCCAGTGAGCAAAATAAAGGGTTCAGTTCGACATTCCAACCACCTGAAGAAGGCTGGAGCGTTGTAATAAATATGGCGACAAAGATGAGGACAATAGTCCGAATAATGTAAATAATATACAATGTAATGTTTATCATTTAACAATTTATAAAGAAATAAATATGAAAACAATTTTTTTTATTTGTAAATTTATAAAAATTTATTAAAATCATAAAAATATGTACAGGGTGCAATGGGTAAATTGTTGTCATTTTATATTTTTAATTTTGCGGTGTGCGTTGTGTGTTTTTGATTTTGTCGACTGCATAGTATAATAAGGTCATCTGTGAGAAAAAGAAAACCATGACACAATTCACTCTGTCAGAAATTTGGAATTGGGTTGCTGTACTGCTTGGCATTCACAATTGACAAACCAATGTAAACATTTCAGATGGTTTGGGTGTCAATCTGAGGATTCGGAAAGATTTGGATGAGTCTAATGCTGATTATGAAGGTGTTTGGAGTAATCACCAATGATGATAATGTTATGCCTCCTATTGAGCCTCAGAATCAACACAGAGACCTACATCAAGTGGCTTGAGGAGGTAGTGCTACACTCAGTCAAGAGGCTGAAGGCTGAAAGACCCTATGTCTGGCAACAGAACTCTGAACCATGCCCCACAAGCAGAAGAACCAGTCATGGCTGTCAGACAATTTTTGCAACCACATCACAAGGAGACCATCCAGAAGAGTTGAAGGAGATTCCGAAGTCATCTGGAGACTGTGGTTGAAGCCAATGGTGATTTTATTGAATAAACTTACTCTTTAGTATTTCAAGATATTTTTGTGTAATTTTGGTAAATATATCTGTTAAAATGAGATGTCTGTGCTATTTTCATTTTTGTGTAAGTTAGATGACAATTTATCCATTGCACCCTGTAAACTAACTACAATGAGATTCTTATTATTTACCATTTTATATAGATCCAATCCATTGGCAATTCACCAATATTTTGCCGACCATTCCCAACACAATTTCTGAGCTTTGCAAATTGTTTTAGTCAAGGTGCTTAGTGTCCACTCTTATTTCTTTATCAGTCACTACATGGCTGACAATAGATAATCTATTGGCAGATTTTCTAGGCATTTTTATAAAAATTAGTAATGATTTTAAAAAAAGTTTCTAAATTATGTTTTTGAAAAAGGGTAGGAAGCTGAGGTAAGCCATAATTGCTGGAATTTTAGGCATTGGATTTCTATTGATTAAGAATCCTAGATCACAATTATAAAAAAAAATTGGAAAATTAAAACCAGAAGTAATCGGAGATATAAAATAATTTGAGAAGAAAATGTATAATGTCTGGAAAAATCATGTTTATTACAATTTTCTTGTTCTTTAGTTCATAGAGATTTCTTATAAAATTATAAAAAAAAAGTTGTTTTCATAGTTATTTATCTATAAAAAAAGTAAATAATAATTATTGCATTTTTTTAAAATATGATTTAAATTTTATAAATTTTTGAATAAAAAGATTTTTCAAATTTATTTATTTGTAAAATGATAAATAATGAATCTTTATAAAATAGTAAATAATAAATATCACATTGTACTTGGTTCACATATTTTTAAAATCTAGTAAATAAAACAGAGTCTCGGTAGTTTAAGGTAATAACAGTGTCAACAGAAAAAGTGTGTTTTTTGGGGAGTGGAGCAGAAAGGTTACACAATACTAGAAATGTATTAAACTAATGTTGGTTAATATGAACTGATATGAGGGAATAAAACTATATGACTAAAAATCTATATTCTACATATCTCATAAAGTGGTACATCAGTTTTATATTATTTAGCAATTACAGGTAATACACTAAAAAACACTAATAATTAAAAACAAATATAATTGACCAATAAAATCTCCTCCCTGATTTCCAACAAAAAAGTAGTAGGATTGACATCTCCACTTTTTATTCTAACAGTGTAAAATTACTGGAATATTTGTTTTACTGACTTCAGACAAATTAAAAATGGCTGAATTTTCAAACAAAATATTTTCTATAATTTCCTGAGTAACTTCATAACAAAAATGATAAGTTGACAATATTTTATAATAAATAGGTCAATTACTGATGAAGAGGAAAGTCTACACTAATAACATCACTCCTACTACAGTCACGGAGGTATCCATAGTTTTACTTTAGTTAAATAAAAATGGGTTACAAACTACTTTTATACAGAGATTAGATAATAATGATAAGTAAACCTTAACTCTCTCATACTCCAACACTTACTCCTATTCTAATATAAAATATCTTTTTTATTTATAAATTTAAAAACTGTATTAAAAAAGTTTTCTTCCTACAATAAAAGCTTATATGAAATAAAACCATTTGGAATGTTGATTATAAAAACTAATTTATTCTAGGCAATGCTTCTTAGGTGTGGCTTAATAATATCAATCTAGATTCTAGATATACAATGTGTTCTTGTGGGTATGTTACAGACACCTGGGTTATTTTGAATGTTGTTTCCCTTTGGTTCACATTATGTGTGTAAAAGGTACAAATAAACATCAATTTCTCATGTCTGTTTTATCTTTACCTGTTATATTAAAAGGTGTCTATAACAAAAGAGAATTATCTAAATTGTGATAGGAAGGGAAATTTATCCTGGTCAAAGAACTGAACAGGGAAATAAATGTTATGCTCTGATAACCTAAGGTCAACCATGGGGCACAAACCAAAACATTTGATTGTGTTTGCCATCAATTTCCTTATGAAGAAATAAAAAAAATTACTTTCAGCTGAATGGCTGCCATTATTTACAAAACCCATTTTCTACAATCTATTCAATCATTTTCAATTTTGCCTATATAAACTCATCAAGTGATCTATAGTTATGTGTTAATTAAGAATTATATGAATCTGACCACGTCAGAAGCACTTTCAACATTAAGCAGATGTGGTATTCAAGATGCTACTAATGGCTAACAAGCATTATCACAATTTTTCTAAATTTGAGAAAATCTTTTAAAGTTGTTTGATATATCAATAGTGCTAAAGATGCTCAAGGTGAGATTTCTTTAGCCAGAAGGATGGTAGGGGCACGTTTAATAAATCGCTAACAACATGGATTATTCATTATCATTAATCACACTCCTTCCCGGCCTTTTGAACAGGAGTAGCGGTTTATTCCTTGTTTCCTGTTTAGGATTGGGTTTCCTTCTAAAGTATTTTTCTTTTTTTTTTCACTTCCAGTAGCCTTTTGCATCTTAGTGGTATTACTGCCTGGTGTTAATTGATTAAAAAAATATTATGGCTATGTCCCTCCATTTTCCTGTTACAAGGGCATTTCTAGTGACTTTTTTTTCTCTGGGCCACATTTTCGGAATGAAAATTTACTTGTGTCTCATCAAATTTTATGTGATAAAAAAGTACATTTAAAAATTAAAAAAAAACCCCAAAAAACCCAGAGAAAGGGTTAAAAGGGAAATAGACTATTTTTGGCATATGAACTTTTAAAAATGTCTTTAAATCTTTGATTATCTTTTTATCATTCCACCTCACCTGCTATCATCCTCTTCCACTGCACTGTTTGGGAACCACTGATTTAAGAGAACATTCATTTGCAAGATATTTGCAATGTTCAGTCATTTCCAAAAAGTAATTTGGGAACACAGCAAAATGTTTCAGGAGAAAAGGTTCACTTTCTGTGCTGAAGTTAAATTGCATTTAACGACCTTTGTTCAAAGACGAATCATACTCCAGATTAACAATAATCATTTTAAACTATGCTTGTTAGCTTTTAGTAGTCACCCATCTAATAATAACTAAATAAAATATTGCTTAATGGTATCTTATCAGTCATGTCTTAAACTATTTTCTTCAATAATTTATGTCAAATATTGAAAATGGAGATGGGTGGGTTTTACTCAACCAGTAATGGTTCTGCAGAATGGAGATGCCATTTGTTTTTCTTTGCTCTACTGAATAGAGATGATATTTTTGAAAATCAAGGCCTATTAAGTTCACAAAAATTCACAAATGTTTTGTTTTTAGTATAAATTAAATTTGTTTGAAATGTACAACTGTATAAAAGATCATTGACTTTTTATGCTCATAGTTTCCTGATTATACAGGCAAATTGGGTTCAGCTCACATTTGCAGGGAATAAAGTTAAAAAGTTGAAAATGTTTGAATCAAAAGCAGAAAGTTGCAATAGTAGAAAACTATTTTAGAAAAATTAGAAAATGTTGGAAAAGAAAAAAAAAATTTAAAAAAATTGGCCCCCCAAAAATTCACAAATGTTTTGTTTTTAGTATAAATTAAATTTATTTGAAATGTACAACTGTATAAAAGATAGAACACAACAGCAAATAAACAAAAACCAAAAGTTACCTACCATAAACTTCCTGATTGCATTTTCTTTCAATGGCAGCAAAACTACAAAAGGAAAGAAAAAACATGTTAAAAAAACCAAAGAAAAGACAGTGCAAATGTCTGATTCATTTCAGTGATGCAAAAGGATGAAACAAATGATGAAAATAGAAAAAGCAAAAAATTCAGATCATTTGGAAGTTTCTTTATCAATGCATAAGGCAGATATATTAGATATAAAAGTGTCAGAATGACATCAAGAAATCAGAGATTTTTAGCTTGATTGTAAACTTGTTTATATTAGCTTAATTTCTTGATGCTATTCTAAGGAATTAATTTACACATTAAAAGCCACAAGTCATGATTACAGAGTTGTAGTGCCTTAGTAAACATAGTAGCAGCTATGAAGTATAAAACAATGCAAATCCTTAAAGTAATTCTCTTCTGTTTTTTTTTCTCTTTTACACTATATGACATGAACTTTTCACACTGAAGCTAAAAGGGCTATAGACACTTCATGCTAAAACACACCAACACAGTAAGTTACACTCAAATATAATTCATTAACATTTTGCCATGTATGTAATTTACTACTAGGAAAAAAAAAAACTCGTCTTAAACTTTCCTTTTGTTAATTTTATTTAATAAATGTTATCTTGCATTCCAAAACAACTGGTCTGTTATTTTGTGCATGTAAACTTTCACCATCATTAATTCATGTATTGTAAAATATTCTCATAAGAAACTTTATTATTGAAGTAGCTAACACACTGAGTCTTAGATATACAGCATCAAGAACCATGAAACTTGATTTCCAAATTAGATAAAGCATTGTTTTCTCCAAGGAATTTCCATATTGTGATATCTCTAATGTTTTAATGAAGGTTTTGCTTAATATGAATGTAAAGCTCAAATTTTGAATAACTTTTATTTTATAATTATAAACTCTTATAAGATAAAATTCTGATGAAACAATTGGATCATGGAGTATTTTTTTTTTTTTTAACTAAAACAAATCATTATCTAATACAACACACACACAGCCATAATGAAAATATAGATTGAAATACTATCATTAACCTTCCCAATATAGAAAAAAAATGAAGCTGGCTACTTTTTAAACATTTTATAAAATAAAAGATATTTTTAAACCCTACATAACATTGATGTTTCATTTCCTTTGAGATATCAATAAAAATTATCCATTAATCTTTGTTCAGGTCATATTAGGAAGACAATTTGAATGGCTGATTAGATTAATATTACAAATTTCTATCCTGATTAAATGACTTTTTGAAGATGCCACCATCTGGGAATTGAATGTTAATGTAACCTTTTGGAATGTTCTTCAATTGAAAAGCAGATGGAAAAATAAAAAGACTTAACCCTGACTGGTGTCTAATTTCATATTAAATTTAAAAAAAAAATATTTGTCTCACAGAGATCTTTCACAAGAAAGGGATCAATTAAAATGTAGTTACAAAAAAAGTAGGTAAACCACTTAAAATTTAAACTCCATTTTTTTCCTGAATTATTAAAATGCATGACGTGTTTTCAAAAATGAAACAGATTGAAATTGTGTAAGTGTTGATGCTTCCTGCTAACAGTCTGACGTAGAAGCCCTGTCGGCTACAGCTGTCCTGTCTCTCCGGTGGTTCTGGCCAAAAAGTAAACCACCCGGTCCTCCTCCGGTGAACTGAAGGAACCACCACTATCCGCCACGTTGTGTATTTTTGATCTGAAGAGCAGTATTTTGATCCTTCAGGATGATCCGGTGGTAGGACGAATTAAATGGCTGGGCTCCATGCTGAAAGAAATCGCTATTCATGCAGAATAGTTCTTGTCGTAACCACAAGGGCACAAAGAAGAAATAAGCAACACTTTCGGTTCCTGCACAAAGAGCCCTTTAAGGCTACTGTTTTTATGTCACTATCAAAGAAATTGCACGAATACAAAAGGTCTTAACGAGGTTCACTCGTTTGGGTCGGAAGGTCACAGAGAGAGAAAGACACAATCATGCCGATAGAATTCGGTAGGTCTAAGGGAGATAATACGTGGATCTTCGTCTGCACCCTCCGATATAGCAGTTGGCTTTCTCAGCTTTGTTGACAAAGTTATCTGGATTTGTACGGGTTTTATTTCTATCTCTGGGTTCGGATCAGTCTTCTTGATGCATGACAACCAACTAACCAGCAAGATCCACCAAGCCGTTTCCGCCACGTTTACTTCCGCGTTCTCTCTCGTTCTCCTTTGCATTCTGCCTCATTCTCTCTCTTGTTCTGCCGGCGCTCTGCCATGTTTTGACGCACTCTGCATGTTCCAACGTGCTCTTCTTTCCAATCTGATCTGATCTCCGATCTCATATCCCCAACTCAAGCGTGCAGGCCGCTTATATAGAGTGAGGCGGAGCTAAACAGTTTTTAGGCACCGCCCACAAATTTTAATATGCAATTCGCCTGGACCACCATGTGTTTCTGCATGCTCTCCGAAACTCCTTGGGAACCCAGTTTTCAAGAGGTACTAAAATTGGATTCAGACTGCCTGCTGGGTTTTCCACAGACAACGTCCACTCAAGCCTGGCGAAAAGCACTTATCTCGTCTGAGGGCTCTGGCCGGATTTCGCCCGGCAGACCACCCAAAATCCAATTCACCATTTATCACAAGCTTTACTTAACGAACCCGTCCATTAATTACTCTGGAATTAATTCACCTAGTTAATCAATAATTCAATCCCAGAAACAACTAAGTAAAAAGAAAAACTTACTTCTGGAATTACACCGAAATCCCTTCTACCCAACTAATTAGTACCTTCATCCCAATCCTTTAGAACCGTTGATTAATAAACCCACCTGGTGGGGGGGACTCTCTCTCTGTTACACAGTAAAAAAGTAATTAAGTATTTGCAACATGAACAAATGAAAAGAATCAGTAAATTTTAAAGTTAATAAAAATTAATAAAAATAAATTTATTTTTTCGGGCAACATCAGAATTAGATGGAGATCAGTTAAACATTATTGACATAAAAATCCTTTTTATTTTCATCTCTAAAAACAATTAAAAAAAAACACTATACAATTTTGAAAAGAAAAATAGACTTATGTCTGATTGATTCATTCAATAATCAGTTTTAACAACATGTCAACCAGTCTGGGGTTATTTTAGAAGTATGTCTGAGTAGACAAGTTTATTTGGTTGAAAGGCAAACCAAACATGTCAATGAAATTTTGTAAGCATTAAAAGCTGTTGATGATATTGTTTAAAAAAAGAAAATAAACACAAACATTTGTTTTGATTCAGTGAGAAGTAAAAAATAAACAAATAACAGTGATGTCCAGAGTAAGTGGGTCAAAAGAAAAAAGTCAAACATCCAGAGAGATTTTGAGAATACAGGATGTATGGTGAGTAATGGATGATGTTTTTGAGGAGATGTATGAAGCCGAGAGAAAGAGTGTGACTGAAGATTCCTCTCAGTTTAATTTATATTTCGATAGGTAGAGAAATAAAAACAGGCAAAGAGAGATGGAGGTAGATAAAAAAAAATAATGGATTGAGTTGAAATGAAAAATAAATAATGATAACTCCTCATTCCAGAAAACCAAACAGAAAAAATAACAAATTGCACAGAAGATAGAATTAAAAATGAACAGAATTTGAAAAGTGAATGACAGGAAGATCCACAGAAGAGAGAAACAAATAAGAAATCACATAAAGAAAAAACAATACAAAAGGAAAAAGTTAACAATACTGATGGAGAAGTTAAAAAAATCTGTAGAGGAAGGAAAACTGATAGAAAAACTTTTGTTTACAGAGAGAAAGGACATAAAAAGGCAAGAGTTAAGAAAAATAAAATGTTTTAAAGAACCACTGAGCTTATGAAGATATCTGCCCAAAACACAATATTTTTTTTATATGTATTGTGTTTTTAAGAAATCACTGAAAACAAATCCTGAAAATAATCAGAAAAATTATTCCCCCACCCCTTTTTTTTTTTTTTTTTAATTCTCATACTTTAATTTTTAGCAAAGATACTGTGTGTAATAAATCTATCAATTATATCAGGTTTAGTCAATCCCAATCCATTTCCCAAATATATTAAAACTAAGAGGTTTATATGGAGCATATCTAACTTTTGATATACTAAAGAATCAGATTAAGAATTCAGTATAAAGACAATAATAAAAAGAGGGAAGTATGCAATGATAAAAACAGCAGGTTGAGAAGGATAAACAAAGAAAGGGGAGAAAATCCAAGTGGGGTGATAGGAAAATGAAAAAGAATAAACATCCCCCCCACACACACACACAAAAAAATAGAGAGAAAAATATGCTTTGTGACCTTTACTTATTCCTGTAAAGTTTATTGCAAATGCTGCCTTTTTTTTTTCTTTTACATGACCTGCTTTTAAACTATTTGTTTCGTGTAAAATGCTGCCATATTTTTTGGTATAGTGATGAAAATTGGATGGCAGTTCCTTGTTTATGTTGAAAACCACTGATCAAACTTTGTACTTTTATTTCCAAATCGTTCATTCATATCAAGATGATTTATAGCACTAATATTTATGTGAAACATTGATAAGTCACTTTTGAAAAAACAACAAAGACTTGCAGATAAGACAAGAATGTATTACTGCAAATATAGGTTTGTGGTTAAAAAAAAACAAAAAAAAAAACAAAAAAAAAAAAACATACAGACAAAAATATAGTGAGACATTGATAGGAAAGATGATGAGTGCAAAATACAAGCAAATATAAAGCTAAATTGTCAAGTACCTATATAAAAAGGTGGGAAAGAAAAACACTAAAGGTCATTTAAAGGAAGTAACCAAGAAAAATATGAAAGAGAAATTGATATAAAAATGTAATTTTGAGAAAGATGAAAAGAGGCTAAAAATCAAGCTGGAAAAAAAAAGCAAACAAAAAAAAATCCAAGCAGTCTTGCTGACAATTGTCATGTTTACATTAAATAGATACACATTTATACTTATTCAACAGGTCTCAACAAGTTCATTAAAAAAAAAACTAGTATCAGGAAAGCAACTTCTTTTGCTTATCATTATTCCCAAACTTAAAAGGCAAATTCTGAAGCAGCAAGGCCGGTGGACCTGGTTATTTTGGGAATGAACGCTGGCAGATGTCATCATTAAATCTGAGTAAGGAGTAAAAAGGCACTTCACAGAGAATAAAAAGCAAATGAAATACAAAGACAAAAAGAATAAAAAGAAAGGATAAACACTAATGCGCAAATGAAAAAAAAATAAGTAAAAACTAAAATAATTAAAGAAAAAATTAACAAATATTAAAAAAAAACAAAAGATGAGAATTTGTGTTGCAATGATAACTTTTCATATTTGGTTAGCAAACAATACAGATATTTTGTTACATCTACAGATACGAAAGAGATAACAAAAATCAAAAACAAGTTAATAAAAAAACTTTAAAATAAAATCTGAATTTCTGAGATGAGAATTTATTATTTAGACCATTTATATTCAGAATAATTATCTTTGTTGTTATCAGAACATTTTTTTGCTGTTCTGCTCCCCCCCCCCCACACACACACTGGCTCAGTTTTTGGTTTAGGTCAATCTCAATAGTCTAGTGAATTAAAGCCTTGGTTCATGAATGTTGTGACATAGTAATTGTGAGTTCAATCTGTACCAGACAGTACAAACTTGGTGTATATGTATGTGTGTGTGTGGGGGGGGGGACATGTCAAGTAATAACTGAGCAGCACTAAATAAGAACAAAATATGTTCCAAGACACAGACAGCAGAACAAGAATAATCTACTTACTTAGATTAAATAAAGGTTTCAGTTTGAAATTCTCAGAATGAAAAACAGCTGAAGAAGGCCAAAGGCTACTACAGCTGAAACACTGTGATAACAAAGATGAAGACATTAGCCTGAATATAAATAATGTAATAAAGTGAAAATTCAAAAAAAAATTTAAAGGATGTTAAAAGAAAAATTAAGGGAGATAATCATTTTAAATTCATTTCAAATTTACAACTTAGAAAATAATGAAGACAAAAAAAGAGAGAGGTAAACTAAAAGAGGGAAAGAGAGAGAGAAATACAAAATAAAAAAGTGTCAAAGAAGTATAAAGAAGAAAAATAAAACAACAAAACTAAAATAAAAGAAAAGAGATAATGATGGAAAGAGAAAAATAGGGTAAAAAAAGAAAGGAAACTGAGAAAGATGAAAGCAACAATATGAAAGGCATAAAAAACAGATATTAAAGATGTAAAATAAGTAGAAAAAGAAAACTGGACAAAACTTGTTACCCCACCCAAAAAGTTGGCACTCACTGAACTTTATCTGATTATGAATGCCTCAATCTATGAAATATGGCTGTTTAAAAAGAAGTTGGTGGCAAACTAAAAAGAAATTCTTTTTTGTTTCCTGACAGCCGCCAAAGCAAACAAAAAGAATGATAGATGCACATAGAATATGGAACAAACCCAATGTGCCTCTATTCTGTTTTCTGTTTGTTCTGGTTCCAAACCTTCAATCTTCGTACATTCACTTATTCTAGCAGATTCTATGATCTGCTGTATGGCTTCATGACTTGTGTCAAATTGTGTAAAACCAATCATTCAATAATCAATGTGCATAAACAATGCAGTTTAACTGAAGGAGGAAATAAATGACAGGCAGAAATGATTGGATACAATAAACTTCAAGAAGCTAGAAATTTAAACAAAAATTAATTTTTAATGCTGACATTTGACATCTAAAATTAACAAAACAAAAGGGAATTTTTTTTAAAATCGTATTTACCCCAAGCAAGGTAGTAAAGCCACTAAGACACAAAGAGTTACTGGGTATGAAAGAATTAGAAAACAGAAACATTACTAGCGAGAACAATTGAAGAGTAATCAGGAAGACAGCAGATAATGATTGACATAGCATTTAAATTTTTGAAGATCAAAATTGAATGGGAAGCATGTAGCTGGAAGTGAGTTCCACAAGCAAGAAGTGCAAGAGAAGAAACTGTTAGCATAGAACTTATGGTTAAATTTAGCCAATTCAACTATAAATTGATGAGATCTCATCAACATGTGATGGCTTTCTGTCAGATGCATTTTTAAATGTTTTTCCTTTCGGTAACAATTTATCACAATCTCAATATATCTGTCACAGAAATAATAAAAACATGGTTGCCAATATTCTGTTCAACCCGTTTTAGTAATTTTGCTAAAACATAGACTAACATTTCTTTATTTCATTGATACTAATCTTTATTTGCACTATGATCAATTGATTTGTTTCTTTACAGCTTATCAACCCTTTGTGGGTTATTTAAAGTCAAAAGATAATTTGGTTTGTAAGAATAATCTTTTGTGAGTAAATATTGCATTAACAATCTTTTGAGAATATAATTTTTTTTCCAGACACAAATCATATTATTTAACACAAGGGTAGGAGAGAATAGAGATTCATAACATTCCTAAGGGTATTTGCACTAAAAGCATTTACGTATAAAATAGTGATAAATGTGTCAAATTGGGATTTTTAACCAGTAGAAGGGAAAAGGAATGAAATAAACACTTTTCAAAATCTTGCAAAAATGGCCACAGAAAAAAATCCAGTGTAAGATGACAAGCTTTGAATAATGAGAAGACAAAAAGTGCCAAAATTCAAGGGTCAATCTCAAGTACTGCATATGGTTAAGGACTGCAAAGAGCTTAAGTCCAATTTGTTACTGATCTAAGGTCATTTGGCTAACTATTGTAGCCAGGAAATGTTCCGATAGAAACTATCTTCATTTAACTTGCATTTTAAGTGCTTTCAACTTAGGTTACACATTAAGACAAAGTAACTCAAATAAATTGGATATGACAGAATTACTTTCAATTTTTATAACATCTCACTGTTTATTTATAAAGCATGTTTATAACAAATATTTTAATTTTTTTTTAAATATCATTTACAGATTTTCTACAATTACTTTTCAAAACTAAAAATAACTATCATTGATTTTTAAGCAAAAATTCATTTGTGTTCTCTTGAATTTTAAAATGAACTCCACAAAATTTATGATGATACCAGGCATAAATTTTAACCTGAGATATTATTTACTTAGATAGAATTTTTGGATATTTTTACTTTATAGAAAAATTTCAAAGTAAATCAAAACAAATATTTCTAAGTGAAAATTACAGAAGGGACACACACAGGAACATTTTTAAAGAAATTTAAAAAAAAAATAATGAATTAAAATAATAATGAAAATGCAGGAAAGTCATAAATGGAAGAAATAATGTAAATGTTACAAAACAATGAATTATATTAAAAGTTAAATATATTTGCTATTTAGGTTTTGTCCAGATTGTTGCATTGGATAAGGTGATGTCAAAACATTGTGTTTTGATTTTAACTGTTGTTATTTGCAGCACTAATATTTTAAAGTTTCCTAAGATGTTATGATTAAATCAGGGGTGTGTGTGTGGGGGGGGGGGGATTTTTTTGGAAAACAAAAGGCAAGATTTCATGATTACCAAAACAACTTTTTAAAGATTAAATACTGAAATATAATGGCTCTCATAGAAAAAGGAAAGGCTGGAAAGTCTGTATATGATAAATTATTGATATGATCGATATTAATAATGTGAAGTTAGCTTTCCATTTATAAATATCTCAAATGCTTTAAACCTTACTCACAGATTGTCTGGTAAAAGTGCAGTCAAACAAGATTCTGAAATGATGTGTCAAAAGTCATTAAACTTAGAATAAGTCTCAAACCAGAACCAAGTTCTTAAAAGACTGGTGTCTATTCCAGTATACTTTTTACATAATGAACTCATCAATTTTTTTCATGAAAAGACAAAGTTACAAGAAATTTTTTCTCCTAAAAATATATGTATTTGTAAATAAATATGAAAGAATCTTGAAGTCAGGTTTGAAATTGGAATGTTTGCATTCCTCAATCAGAGTTTGTGATAAATTTGAAAGTTGATATCTTCAAGTGGTCTGCTGTGGTTGGCTGCTTGAGTGGTACTGCCAAAATGGATGAAATGAGAATTAAGGTCAAAGTTTCAACCCAAACTGATGACTTTATGAAAAGTTTATACAAGAAACTATTTCAAAAATAAACTTCACTCATTAGAAACACCCATTTTCCCACTGCCCCATTCTGAGAAATCATTAAATTAAAACTGTTAGAACCAGATGTTGCCCATTACATGGATTCGAACATTTAAATCCACAGACATGATAATTTATATTTTAAACCTTTTATATTTTCAAAATGGCGAAGACATTGAGAAGACAAGTGAGAAACCATTTTTATTGTTCAATTCAGTTGTTGAATTTCAAAGTTAAGGAAAGTAGAAATCAACACAAAATGTGTTTTTAAAAAAAAAAAAGAACATCTTCAAAATAAACAAAAAATGACAAAAAAAATGATTACACACACATTCATGGCTTATATTACAAAAACTGTCACATATGCATGTATAAAAAATTGACAATTTTTTATATTTTCAGAAAAAGACGAATGCAGTCTGAATTTTTTTTTTCCAAATGCTGCTCAAGAGATAAAAAAAAATTATGCAAACAAAAAATCTCTTACTAAAAGTCATACATCACAAATGCAAATGAATCTCTGCAACACACAAGACAATAATTTTGCAGAAGATTTCTGCCTAAATTTCTGCAATAGAATAATCATTATTTACATTTAGACTATTGTCTTCATCATTGTTATTATCACAACATTTCAACTGTGCCACCCCTGGCCTTCTTCAGGTATTTATCAATCCTAGTAACCGTCACAGAATTTCTAATTGAACCCTTTATTTAATCTATGGGGTTAGAGTGTGCTTTGTTCCATTGTCTAGGGACATCCTGTCATGTTCGTATTACTCGGTTATTACTCGCCCTGTTTCCACCTAGTCTAAGTTTATACCACTCAACCCAGTGATTGAACTCTTTTGCATGGATGCATTACAGGATTCTAATTTGATCATTATCACTTTCATATGGCCAGCAGAGTCTAATTGACTATCAACCCATGAAAAACAAGAATTATTCCATATTCCACCTTCAAAAATCTAAATAACCAGAGTCTGGTAACTGATCTCTCCTCTAACCTTGCCTTCCCAGCACAAGCAACTAACATTCAATACCTCCAAAAACAGCATCACAGAACAAACCCCGAGCTTACACCAGCCATGATGAATGATTGTAGTCTCAATAAGACTAGATTTTCACAACAGTTATTCGAACAAGCTCACTCCAAACCTTAATCACTAAAGATGCTAGAAAAATAGTTGGTTCTTTGTATTGCTAGGCTCTGTCTTTACAAGAGCCAGATCAGGATAAAACATGCATGGAGTATTGCTGTCACATATGTGCTGGAGATGGCCAATCCTCACTCATCCTTTTCACATTCCATTTGGATACAGCCATTTTACTCAGGCTGTTTCTTCCCCCGGAACTATTGCATTGCGGAACATCCTCCCGAGTGTATGTTTCCCTGATCAATACAATTTCAACCTCTTTAAGCTGAAGGCCAACCATTATCTATCCTACATATCCTCATAATATGCACTTTTTAATCCCTTCTTGCATGCCATAAAACAACCTTATTTAGCAATCCTCTAACTTGAGCGACTCTTGGGCATCGTTTGGATGAACAATAGTATTAAAAAAAACTTTTCCATATGGAAAATTGTTATTGTGCAAGTCTATTTCAGGAGCTAATATTAAGAAATTTTATTATCATGACACAAATGTGCCTAACATTCACAACTAAAGTATCCTTTAAGTATTCAAGACTGTTTTTCTTTTTAGTGATTTGCCCTGATCAGATAAAAATGGAATCTCTTGTGTGAATGAATACAAAAATCAGCTTTCATCTCTGCTAATGAAATAAATAGCAAGGAAAAATGTTCCATCAATCGTACAGACATACATGGAAACAAAGCTTTCCAAGTTTAATTCTTGAAAATGTTCAGCTGAAAAATAAATATTATAAAAGGCATCATCACAAAGTATTTACGCACACCAAATTTATAGGAAAAAATATTCATTAAGCTTTTTAAAGAACAACACAAATTGTCACATAGAAAAGAATCTATGGTGTGGTACTAAAACGTTCCAGTAATTCAACCTTAAAATTAAAAACAAAACTACTTACTCTAACATTTAGTTTCTACCATCTCCTTCAAATTAGTTTCCTTAGGCAGTTACACAGAAATCTCAGAGAAAAGAATAACGAAGATCTCTCTACTACATTTGGTTCATGTGCGCTGTTCAAATTCCATAAATTTCATAAATAATATAAAATAAAAACTTAACCATCCAGTATAAAGTTTGAATAAATTTGACCGCAGTTCAAAATTCATCACATTTTTAGAGCATATTTATTTTTAAGTATTGACCTGAACAAATTTTTGACAAGGATGTCATATTTTTGGCTACAATTTGTAATTACTGCTGAAAACAAAGCCAACTTAAAATAGTGAGAGGAAAAGGAATTCATAAGAGCAATTAAAAAGATTTTAATATTTGACAGCAATTATAACTAGATACTTGTAATTGACTCTTAATTAGCTGAGGAAATTGGAAAACCAAGATCAAATTTTGTAATCAATGGAAAATATCGAATCTTTAAAAATGAACAAATGAAAATGCAAGAATAAATGTGAAACAGGTTTCAGGAAATAAGGTCAATGAAAGGCCAAAATTTGAGGCCAATGAACAGAAAGTGCTCCTATTTAGACCATCGAAATAATAAATAAATTGCTAAATTGTAGCATCAGATTTTGTGTAATTATCATGTGAATAATAAATTGGACTTAGGAAACTACATTTTTAGAAAAGATAATAATCTTTGAAAGAAAGAAAGAAAGGCAAGCAGCAAAACAAAAAATAATAAAATTAAAAAAAAAAATTCATTTTTCAAATACTGAAACAGGTGTTCTTTTATGTATAAAAGTTTGAATGTTATCTTTGGTGTTGATTGAATCCACTTCAGAAACCATGGAATAAATACACATCATCCATTTTCAATTGTAATGTAAGAATCACTTTAGTATACACATTGGCCAACAAAAAAACTAGGCCTCAAAAGAAAGAAAAAAACCTTGTGGCAATTAGGTTGAGTGAAAATTTGATATTTCTAATCTAAAAAGAAACAACACTTAAGTTTCAAATTGTCAGTATTCACCTGGAGCATCAGAAATGAAACAATGAAACCTCTTGGTGTTTTAATGAAAAGAAAAATAAACATATGGCAAAAAATTCTATAGCAACAAGAAAAATATTACAATATTCAATAAAGAGAAAATTAAAACTGAGGTAAAACAGAATTTAAATAAAAATCTGCAAAATTTTTCTTTTAGCTAATGGAATGATTCAGGGAAATTAGGAAAGTTTTCATCCAATTTGACAAAAGCAACAAATATAAAAATCTCTGAGGCAACAAACATGTCAGCCAATGCAGTTAAGATTTTGCAACTGGTCAAAAAAAATTAAGAGATTATAAAATATGAAAAAAAATCTGCTTGTAACTTCAACTTTTCAGTTAGATTTTTTATCCCCATAAAAAAGTATCAGTATTACACTCTTATATAGGCACCTCAATAGAAATGCAATGTCTAAGGTTTAAAATAAATTTTAAAAAGTGAAAAATCTTTCTTGAAGCTTTTATTTTCGTTTTAATTTCAAGCTAATAGATTAAATTTAATATTTCCAATAAGCAAAATGTGTTTTAAAACTAATTTAAATTGACTGGAAGTTTTTGTTTTTTTTGCTCAGCACCCTTTTAGCCCTTGTTTATTTTACTGTAATTCTTTTTATTAAAAAATCTTCCAAAAAAATATTTTTCTGAAACTTTATTTAAGAAACATTAACTCATTTAATGTATAATTAATCTGATTTGAAAGGAAATATTATTTACTTTAAGTTTAAAATATTGCAGAAATGCATTTTTTTTTAATATGCCAGTAGCTGTTAACAGCCAGGGTCAAGTCATTTGATCCAACCAATGCTTGGGCCATGTGTCCCTGAGGACATCAGGGTATGAATTTTTAGGACTTATAAATTCAATGTCTCGGTATCATTTTTTAGCAGAGATCATCTTGTAATTATTGCTTTTTTCTAGCACACCATATTACTGGCTTCCATATTGTATTCATTTCTATGTTTGGCCAGCTTAGGAGATTTTTGTGGCCTACAATGTTCTCAGAAACATCATAAAGCCATAATGAGAGGAAATAGAAAAATCAGGCATAGCTGACCATATAGGGAGGGAAAAGGGAGATCACTGCCCCCAAGTGGGATGAGGTTGAAATAACAAATAGAGGACATCACTAGAAAATACGTAAAGTTAAAGAATCAGCACATACATAAAAAAAATAATTGAAGAATATAATGTGAGTGCCTTTTTTATATAATTTTTAAGTACTCAGTACTCTAAAAATTTGGGAAAATATTCTCCATAATCTAATGTTTTATTGAATTTTAGAGACTCTGGCTTTAAATATACTATAGTTATCGCTCTTATTTTCTGCTAATGTTGTGTATGAACAACCATATTTGCAAAAAAAAAAATCGGCATGTTTATACACTTACAAAAATTCAAAATTCTTTTAAAAATATTGGTGTTTGATGATTTGTACTAAGGTTTTCAATTTCTGATTAGTAAATATAATTTTTACTTAATAACAATATCACTGAAAAGGTCATAGCAATACAGAATTTTTAAAAGATTTAAAATTTTATAAATTATTCTAATTAAAATTTTTCAAAAATGAAAACAATTCTTGTAAAAATTAATTATTAATCAAAACATTGTTTACTTTTTAATGTTTCTGGAATTTAATGTTTCTTTAATGTTTTTGTAACTATTTGATCATTCTTCTATAATCATTGAAGATCAGAAATAAATGGAGTAATTGTAATAAAAAGCAACTGAAACTAAGATGAAAGAAATAGTAATTAAAAATTGATAATAACTGAAAACACTTCATCTCTGAATAAAATTAATGGTGGTTTATAAGGCTTCATGTTAGAAAACTTCATATCTACTACAGGTTGAATATCCTTTGTCTGAAATTCCAAAAGATTTTCAGACACTGACATGATTTGCCACAAATGGAAAATTTCAGAAAGCAAAATGGCTACCCATTGCATTTCAGCATTACAAATAAAATACTGACTTTTTTTTCCCGTTTTCATTTCATGTAACTGTAGTCAGAATTCATTTTTGTTTTTATATAAATACTGTACTTGTATATATTGTAACATTTAAATCAAAACATGACATTGTTGGTAGAGATTGATAGCTTACTAAATTTTCCTTCTCTCTCCCACACACACACACACTGAGGTTATCGATGATGTACCCCCACCCTCCATTTCCTCACATCTGATGTAAAAGTAGTGTGAGCATTTAAGTAGTGATCATTTTTTCCGTACAAGTACAGAAACTGGAAAACATTTTTATGTGAAATCTTAATTTCACTACTTAAAAATCTATGTGAACATAAAATTTATTAAATTTTATATAAAACTATGTTCAGGGTAGATGTATAAGCTGTGTTATGGAATATAAAGATATACTGTGTTTATGCTTGGGTTTCATTTCCAAGCTGTCCCATTTTATTGATGCTATATAAAAATTAAATAGCCTGTATTCCAAAATCTAAAAACTGAAGCACTTCCGGTCCCAAGAATTTTGGATAAAAGATTCTCAACCTGTACTAATATTACTAGAAGATGTAAAAAGAAAACAATCACACCAAAAATTATAGTGCCAAATGATTTGTAATCAAAAATGGTTGATATAGTTAGAGTTGATTTTCTGTCACTTGTGGACTCTCACAGATTAAATCACTCCGAGCAGATATGACAACAAGACAAACTTTTCCAGGCAAAAGCAATGGGCATTCATGTCTTGCTGAGAGCTTATCCTTTATTACTGATCTTTGCTCTCTACTCGTTGAATAATTTTGCTTTGGTCATCGATATATAAATTGTGTATACAGGTTTGAGAAAAAAGGCCAAACAAAAATGGAAAATTAGACATTTGTCATAAACTGCCATCAGAAAGCATTTGAACAGTGTGTAGACTGTAGTAGAAATATTGGCAGACACATATCCACATACAGTGGCAGAGACAAATACACACGCACGCACGCAACAATAAAAAAGTGAAATACTATTTATTTCAAGCATATACTTACACACTGAATTCCAATCCTATAAAAAGAGAAAAACTACAAAAGAATACATCTATGCTTGTTCTCTTGTGTGAAACACCTGGGAATAGTTAAAAAAACAAAAAAAAAAAAGTCAGCAGCTGAGAAAGACTAGATTTGTAGTGGAATGTTCCAATAGGCTTAGAAAATGCAAGGATTGTATGGAGTTGACACTTAATATGAAATGACAGTGACAACCATAAACCCTGCCAACTTCTTCCATTTTATGTAAATCAAACTGAAGTTTATTTATACTCTTGTCATCACTTGATATGCACAAAATCTTTGACACAAAACAAACATGTCACCTTGTGATGCAACATATACAAAACACAATGTCATTCTTATCTCTTGAATATACCTTTCTATGAATATAAATAGACAGAAAGGACATCAAAGATTCTTTCTGTATTAGAAGACAAAGCCAAAGATGTTGGCCATGAATTTACAGGGTTTTCACGGTTAGTATATATGTCAGAATTTGTTGGGGTTTATTTATGGCTTTGTGCCATGTATAAATTTATTAACGACATTGACTTCCTCTCGAACTAAAATCAAATCCGTCATTGTGACATTTTAAGAGACTTCAAATTTATTGCAGAGAATAAAAGGGGAAATATTATGTTAATTGCAAAGATCATGAAAGCAGCCAATATCAATTACTGACCGAAAATATCATCCAAAATTGTATTATATAAACACACAGTTTAAAAGCAATTACTACAACAGGTAGACAGTGATGAATAAAGTGACGCAGTATAAAAACCATTCATGCAAAAAGTGTCATTGTATCCAAAGTACTTTATTTTACATCTAGTTTCAAAGTTGGTACTGTAAAATATTCTCTTTCATCAAAGCTGTTGTATTCAAGTAGACGTACACGGATCCTATTTTAACAATTTAAATTTCTGGGACACAATGAAGAAAGGACATTAAAAACAAAAGGGACAGAGGGAAACATTGAATAATCTTCCTAACAAGCTTTCATGACTGGATGATATAACAAGGACTGGGAGGGATATTAAAAGGATAAGCATTGCTAAGGGCTACAAAGAATAGGAAGTTGTGGAGAGCCATGATTACTCATGACCTGAAGGGAGATAACACATAAAAGAAGATCCTATTTTAAATTGAAACATAATACAGAATAAATCAAATCTGTTGCATGTTGAAGTTCAAGGAACACAAATTATGGTTAAACTCAAATTCTGTAAGAATAACATGCAAAGAGATGCTCTCTCTCTCTCTCTCTCTCTCTCTCTCTCGTATAGTGCACACACAGAGTTCTGGAAAGTTCTCTTCACAAACTACTTCCTAAAATCAGCATTCCAATGTTTGATCATTGAAATCCAGCAAGAAGCCTTTCAAACAAAAATATTCTTTTTGGTCATTTAGTAAGATTTTGGGCTGAGAACTTTTCAGCACATGTGCAATTGATGATGCTGAGTAAGGTCTTTGTTCTTTGAAAAGGAGGATACTAAATATGAAAGCGTTAAAGAAAATAAATCATATACAAGCATTATTCCTAGATTTGTTTAAATATTTTTAACTTGTTTATCATTGAGGAGTTGACTGCAGTCAAGATCATCAAGCTAATGTGAACGATCCTTTCCTTAGCTGCATAGTATGTGCTTCATTAGGGCTACATACAGTTTTGAATTCAGTTTTCCTTCTAGACAGATTGCCACCCAAGGCTGTAGAACCCAGTTTGTCTGAACATTTACCCATAGCTTTGAAGAGATTGATTCATACCTTTCATAAGTGAATGTAATGAACTCAACTGGAATTTGAACTCAGCTCTCCAATTCCTGAGTCAAAACTGCAATTCATTACTCTACCATGTCTCCTTTCATTGCTTGAAATAATCCTAATCAGAACAATATTTGACAAAAGCTTCAGTTTTTACACCAAGATCAAGAATTGAGAAGAAGAATGATGTAGGCACTGGGAAATTTTCAGAAACAAGACAATGGATTTAAGACTCCAAAAATTCGAATGATCAGATCATCTTCACTGTATTTATCTGAGAATGAAGAAAGAAAACATTTGAATATTGATAAAATCTACAGCACTTTTGTTTGCTAACCAAACTGCATTTGCTTCAAAATATGTTTTTAAGAGTAACTTTCTGCCTTTCTCTTGGAGATACCTTCACATCCATACATATGGGCAGAATGGATAATATAGGCTTGCACTGAAAGGTGGCTATAAAAGTTGTGTCTTGTTTATCTGTCTACTAATGACTAACAGGTAGAATTACAAATCTTACAATTTGAAACAAAATAAATAGCAAAAGATGAAATATAAGAAGTAACAAAAACATTTTTCTGAAGAAAATAGAGATATTGGTCAGATAAAAAAAAAAAAAGAAGCAATTTTCTTTTTTTTTTAAGTCATTCTTTTGTTATTTGTACTTTACCTAATGAGCCAGACAAACCTACCAAGGTTTCACTTAGGCAGATCGTCAGGGTTTGCTCTACGTTTGTATCGAGCTCTTTAGTTAGTCGTTTACTCGTATCGGGGTTTTTTCTTTGGGCCTTGAACCTGTATCTGTGCGATTATTTTCAACAGACTTTCATGTTCCTAGGTCTTTCTTTTTTAAAACCTTTTTTTCCCTTTGAGATTGATTTGGCTATTGTTAAATAAAAAATTCAAAGGTTTTTCGACACGAGTATAGTTTATATATATATATATATATATATACACACACACACACACACACATTTATAGCTCAGTAAAAACATAAATGTGAGGAGGTGTGGATATTACATATATTTTAATCATTTCACCCCAAGCAAGGTGATAATGCCATTAGGACAAAAGGGGTTACAGAACTTTAATTTACAAAACTTTAGTGAGGAGAAATGAGGAAAAGGGACAGCATTCAGGAAGACAGAAGATGATGATGATTTATGTTGCATTTAAATTTTTAAAGATTGTAGGTGGCAGAGAAGCAAGAAATTGGAAGGGAGTTCCACTCGCAAGACGTACAAAAAAAAGAAATCTTACAATAGAACATATAGTAAAAGGGTGAGGCCTAGTTGCCAATGGTAACAGCACACTTAAATTTATACAGTCAACATACCAAGGATGAAAGTTCATCAGAACAATTACCATTAAAATATTTTTTTTAGAAAAGACAGAGGGAATCCAAATCACGTTGGGGGAAAAATGACAAGCTGAGATATCGGTTCAGGATCTATAACATTACAGACCTTTCTTTGAATTTTGTCAAGAATCTTGAGATATAGACTAGGAGCAGCAGATCAGATATGGTAGCAATATTCAATACACAGATAAATGGTAGATTTATAAATGTGCAAGATGGATTCTGGTGAGAAAAATTGTCTGGCATGACAGTGAATCAACTTTCCTAGCAGCAGGTATTGCAATTGATTTGATATAATATTCATTAATTCATATCAATGGATAATGTTAGCATGAGAAGGCACAATGAATTACTCTCCTAGAGGTTAGGATCAGCCATACTGATGGAAGGTAAAAAGTGTTCTTTGATGATTAAAAGAGAGCTATTTCATTTTGGGGGTGTTAAAATTAACAAGCCATTCCTTGCCCCAGTTAACAGAAGAAAGCAAATCATTTTTTAGATCAGCTGCAAATTTGATTTTATTGAATGGATCAGACTTACTATTAAGACAGAAGTAAATGGTTGCATCATCAGCATAGATACCGAGTTGAGAACTGATGACATCAGGAAGGTCATTGGTGAAAATTAGGAAAAATGTAGATTCAAGGATAGAGTCTTGGACGACGCCTGCATTAATGCAAAAAAAATCTAGAAGAATGGCTATTCAAGACAACTTTCATGATTAAATAAGAAAGACTGAATCAGTTTAAAAATCTTCAGAAATACCATATTTCAAATTATGAAGAAGACTGATATGCCAAACCCTGTCAAAATGCTTTTGAGATATCCAAAGCAACAGACCAAGCTTCACCATTCTTATCTAAAGCTCGATAAACTCTTGCACCAATGACTTAACACATCAGTAGTTGACCTAGAGAAACAGAGCCATATTACTTATCTGAAAGAAGACACCATGAGGTGAAATGCTTAACCAATTCAGAGTTGATTAGAGCCTCTAGAACTCTGCAAGCTAGATGGCTAATAGGCCAATAATTAGATGGTTCGCCTGAGTTCTTAAAAACAGGAATGACGGAAAAGGATTTCCAAGTTGGAAAGCAAAAAGCAGCAAAGCACTTATTGTACGGTTTAAAGAGAACAGGAGCCAATTTGGGTCAATTTTAAGGACTATTGCAGGGATACCATCAAGTCCAGATGATTTGAGAGGATATATAACATGGACGGAGTTATATGCATATCACTCAATAGGGACTCAGTTCTAAGTGGAAAGCCAGATAAAGATACACCAGATGAATGAAGATTAAAATTTGAGAATTTATGAGCAAATCATTCTGCTTTATCAATGGAAGACGTTAACGCCTAAAAGGGAATGAAGAGAGGAGGGATAGAAGACTTACACTTATTTAACACGCTATTACAGAGCTGCCAATAGTCATGGGAGTCAAACTTGTTGGACGCTATGAGAAGTCTCATTCTATCAGCAAACAAAGAATTAGCCTCTTTGAAGACACAAGCATCAAAAGTGGTTCCTGTGGGCTATAGTGACAAAACAGGCCAGTGTGAACCAAGGAGTAGATTGTGGTTTCAGCTGGTATTTCTAAGAAGGAACAAAAACAATGATACCAGCTTTGATCCAAGAAGAAACTTCTGTGGCACAATTCTCAATAGGAATCTCAATCCAAGGGGCATCTTGAAGAAAATCATGAAATGAATTCCAATGGGTATGCAGAAAGAAGTATGAATAGGAGGTTAATAAACGACACAAAAGAAATATCAACAGAAACTACTGTGTGATCTGAATTGCCATGAGAACAGAGTTGTGATGCTCAACAAGAGCTAGGAGAGGAGGTAAGGAACAAATCTAGCAAAGAAGCATGTAGGGGTTGTTATTAAACTTGCATTAACTTCAATCAATTAAACTCTAAATACTTACAGTTCATAAAAGTTGTAACGTGTAAGCCCAAGTTTACTTTCTTGCAAAAAAATAGCAAAATATTTACTTAGTTTTCTTATAGCATACTCTTTTCCAAGAACCATTCGAATGCCCCTTGCATGTGCGTATGCATATGTATATATTGTGTATATTTTGAGAGCATGTTTCCACTTATATTGGATTGCATCCAAATACATTGCATTTATGTTGCAACCAAATACATTCTAATTATAAACAAGACAAAAAAAAAACAAAAAAAACAATAAGTACTAACATTTCCACCACAGATCCAAGTAAAAAAATAAAATGAATTATATATTACACTAAATCTAGTATATCTAATTCAATCATTTGTAACTACTCTTCACCACCAACTAATCTGTTGCAGAAAACCAACATTGTTTATAAATTTAAATGTCTTCTGGGAGATTGTATCTCCAACAGAAAAATAATATTTATGTTGTCCATACTACAACCACGTTGTCTTGGCGGCTGAGTTTTCATTTGAATGATGCGTCTAACATTTCTAAATATTTACAACAGCACACCTGTCTACATTCACAAATTAGAAAAATTCTTTTTGAAAATAAATCTATACTTTTTCATGAAAATAATAAACTAAAAATTCTTGAAGCTATCTACATTAAAAAATTGAAACCAAATCTTAAAATTAATTATGTTTTAAAATATTTACAGTAGATGGTTTAAAATATCGAGGTTTGTACTAATAGTCTTAATACTTATTTCTTAAAAACTCTCAACAACACCATAGTTACCTCCTAGTCAAGCTAATCACAGTACCCAACTCAGCATTCTTTACTTCACAAGCAAAAAAATTTCAGAACACAGCAATTTTGTCTTTGAAAATGACAAATACTACAATATTTGTCTTGAAATAAACATCCCCCTGATGATGACATCGTGGTATGTCAAAAGTACTCAGAATAAAATATGTACCAACACAGTAATTTTCTCTTTCAATAATGACACCAAAAAGCTTGTCTATGAATAGGAAAGGATCCGACTGCAAAATGTAGACAAAATTTGTCTAAATTATTCAATGAAGCATCTCTTTCTCTCTCTATATTATATATATATATATATATATATATATGTGTGTGTGTGTGTGTGTGTGTGTGTGTGTGTGTGTGGTGAGAGAGAAAAACAATGTAAAATTGACATAGTGAATGCTAAGGTAAATTGAGAGTGACACTAGAAAATTTGAATAATGGTTTTAGCACCAGTATTTACCATATGAAAATATAGACCATATCAGTTCTGTATATTTAGAGTTCAATAATAATATATACATGTGTGATTAAATATAGAATATGAAATAATTTTATATATAAACAATGTGTGCATATGTTTGTGTGAGAGATAGAGAGAAGGGATGCTGATATGTAAGTACCTATATTCACTTCTAATTGTATATGAATTTGTGTGTGTACACATAGTATTATACTGATAAACATTTTATATGGATATACAAACTAGTACGCACAACATCTTGACTATAAGACATATCCATATACAGAATCAAAATGCAAACACACAAAAAAACAGTTAAAGGCTTGTCATACTGGTTATAAAAAACAGATAAAAAAATTCAATCAAAATAAAATATACAAAAAAATAACAAATGAGTTTTAATATTGTACATGTTATTTGAAACTGGTATTGTCTAAAACTATTTAACTCAGGACATCAGCTTCTACCTATATTTATCTACATTTTTTTTTTCATTTTAGTAACTCTGACTGAAAGAAGACGACAGGCAGCTGTCATTTCTCCATAAATAGCAAAGGAAATTATGGTTTCCATCCTGGGAAATGAATAAACTTTTTCATAATAAATTAAAAAATTAATATTATATATATATATATATATATATATATATATATATATATATATACATACATACACACACACACACACACACACACCAGATTAAATGATTACAAAATGTATTTACATTTTTTGGTAACTTATTTTAGAAAAGAGTGAAATAGAATTCTAAATAACATACTAAATTTCTTGCAGTATTCACAACAACACATGTATAAGGGACTATTTATAATTCCTGTTTTTATTAAACCCCTTGCAAATCAAGCTAAGAGGTGATTGAACAAAAATTAAAGAGTCATAATTATTATTCAGTATTTTGACTGTACAAAGGTTTCTATTTTTTTAATCATTTCACTCCAAGTAAGACGATAATGCCACTAAGACACCAGGGGTTAGAGAAAAAAACAGAATGAGAAGACTTTAATGAGGAGAAAGGACAAGATAAGAACAGGATTCAGGAAGACAGAAAATGGCAATTGATGTTGCATTTTAATTTTTGAAGTATGTAGGTGGCAGGGAAGAGTGGTTAATAAGAAAGAAAAGTAACTACTAGAATAGAACTTATGGTTACATCTAGCTACTTCAACAGGAAAACAATGAGACCTAATTGCCAATCTAGCAGGCAACATACCAAAAAGGAGAGCTCATTAGAACAATTGCCATGAAATATTTATAGAAAAGCTACGTCATGGTGGTGCTGAGATATCAGGACAGATAACACTAAAGACCATTCTTTAGATTTTCTCAAGATTCTTGAGATATATAGCAGAAGCCCCAGATCAAATGTGGTAGTAATATTCAGTGGTAGATTTATAAAGATGGAAAATGGATTCTGGTGAGAAAAACTGTCTGGCCAAACAGGGAACCAACTTTCCTAGCATTTGATTCAATATAGTCATCCTACTTCATGTCAGTAGAAAATGTGGAACCAAGAAGGAACAATTAGTTGCTATCATGGAGGTTAGTATTGGCCATGTTGATGGGAGGGCAGAAATGGTTCTCTATGATGATTATAAGAAAGCATTTTGGAGGTATTAAAATTAACAAGTCATTTCTTTGCCCCAGTTAAAGAAAATGGTTAAGAAAGGGTCTTTAGGAACATGGTGATGTATAACCCAGCCGCTGGTTGTAATCACTAGACCTAATCTGTACCTGTACTGGTCCCCAAATACAACACACCTGTCTAGGTTTCAAATATCATACCATGAGGTGGTGGGCTATGTTTCAGTGAAGGTGAAGGTGACCTGTTCAGGACAATCAATTTTTGTAGTTCATTTCCTTCACTGGAATTTGTGTCGTATAGTGGATCTTGTTCGTTGTGTACCTGCAGAAAATGACAGACGGGGGGGGGGGGGTGTTGATCTTGGCGAGGTTTTGATCATACTGTTTCTTCAGTATTAGGCAATCTTACTGAAAAAGGTGTAAATGTGTCAACAGGAGAAACAACACTGTTGAAAAATTATCAACAATTTAATTAAAGGTGAAATGTAAAAATCATACAACAGCTATGAGGCTGTTTCGTCCCAATCACTTATTTTCTACCCTTGAGGTACTGAGAGACACCTGTTTGTTAGGAAATGTGGGAGTGCTGACATCTTAGCAGGGAATAACTTTTATGGTGTATATTCTCTACAGCATGATGAAGATAAGTGGGACTACCGGGTTTTCTTGTGAGCATTCAACTTCAAGGCACGCACTCTGAAAATCAGAGTAACTCTCTCAAACTGATTTCTGTGCTTTGCATACTTTATATATATATTTCAGTCTGGAGAATGGAGAAACAGACGTGATTAATTAGCTCCTCAAACAAAGAATCAACTTGTTAACCCAGATGGATGCAGCATAAAGTGCTTTCCAATTTTGTCCGGGATTTGTAAGTTTCTGAAATTGTGAATATGCCTGATAGGTTGCTAAACAAACAAACCCTAAAGTAACTGAAAATCCTGTGGACTTTTGGTAAACTCATCAGTTATGTCATGTCAACTTCATTGGGGTTATGGAATTGGGCAGAGAGTTTCAGTTATGCAGAATCTTACTAAATTTTACTTACAAGTATTTTATTAATATTAATCTGGTTAAACATTTTGCCATAATTTTCTCCAAAAATCTTTCATGCAGAATTATTAATTCTTTCAAAGCCTCAAGTGATTAACCTCTTTCAATGCACTAAAATGACGACTCAATCAGGACCACAGCCCCATTAGAGATGTTGATAAACATATCAACTTTCTAAAAACAGCAAAATAACAGTTTTTCAAAAAGCAGGTATTTATATAACAATGAAAAACCAATTGCAATTTACTATTTATTAGTTTTAGCAAATATTTTACAATTTGATTGTTGCCACTGAAGAAATAAAATCACATTTATTAGCATCATGTAAAAATAAATAAATAAATTAATAAAAATTTTAACTGAATTTACAGTTTTTTTTTATTTTATTAATGATAATACTGGTTACATTTAGTATTTTCTTCCTTATGTCATAATCATCATTGTGAGAATTAGATTTATTCTCAGAATCTTTTTTTATTTCAACAAGATTCATTGCCTTACCAAATATTGTTTAGAAAATGGAATCACTTCTTTCTTTACTAACTTTTCATAACACTGTTTTGGCAGATACATTCTTCTGCCCTCATCAGATGTGATTTGTAAGAAAAAACTCTTCTTTCTAGGAAGAAAAAAAATGAATATAGAAACCAGACCAATTTGGAAATCAATTGTAGCAGTTTTAATAATGACCATTTTTATTTCCTCTTAACAGAAAAAAAATTCCTTTTTTTTTTCTTATAGAATTCATGTGATGAGGGCTGAAGAATGAATCAGCCAAAATGTGTTAACAATAGAATGTAATATGAAGGGGTTCAATTACATAAACTACATATTAATATTTTGTACAGATATTTAATCTCATACCTTGTCACTTAGACAAAATAACAATTTTAAATAAAATATTTATTATTTATACTATTTACATTGTTCAGACTGTTGTCATGACCTTTGTCACATTCACAAAGTTTTGGATGTTGTACACTGCAACCTTCTTCAGGTAATATTTGTTTGAATTTTGAATCAAATCCAGAATAATCAGTCTGTATGTTGGTGTTTTGAAGATTAGTTTGATGACATTTGTGTAAAAAATTGAATTTTCTTTGAATGGGACAGTCTTCTGCAGCTTTTATTCCCACTTGAGTCCACTTAATTCTTTTGTGAAAAAAATTTGTAATAAAAATTTCAACAAACAGTTTCTTAATTAATGATAATACTGATTAGATTTGACATTTTGCTTACGTCATAATTGTCACCATAACTATTCATTGTAACAGGATAAAATTGTAACTAGTCTGACCAGTATAGAACACATTGGATAAGTCAATTTGTAGTAGTGGATACAATGGTTGAAAAATTTGTGAATGTGACAATAAAGATGAGAACAATGTAAATAGTTACAATACAGAAATATAGACAAAATATTTATCATTATGGAATGGCCATCTCCATATAGTAATATTAGGTTGGTGACAGATTCTGCTGAGAGGCAGTGGTGTGAGGAGAGTAAGAAATGCCTCTAGTGATATTTACCATCCACCCATTATACTCATAACTATATTAACACACCCTTAAACATTTTCCCCCAAAAGCATATTAAATATGAGAAGTACAACTAAGTGAAAAATTTCATAATGGAAACAAAACAAAGAAATTTGAAGAAATGAAAAAAAAGAAAAGAATAAATAGTGGGAGGAAACTGCCATGTTTAATATATACAATTCTGGACTGAAATCAGCAATGACAGGATGTGGTGAAAAGAAGGGCAATATTGATTGTTTGGCAGAGGTACATGGAATGTAAACAATCGGATCGGATCACAGAAAGAGACAAACTTTGACCAGAGAAGACAGACTGAAAGAAGATGCAATTTCATGTGAATACAGAACAACGAATGCCAATAGTTGGGAAAAGAATAACCAGTTATAGTAAAAAAAAAAAAAATGTATCCCATGCATTTTGATTCATTCTAATAGAAGAGAGTTCAGTTGAGAACTTTTTTTTGTTTTACAATAAAAACTTCACCAAATTCAGTTGAAAATGAAGAGTAGGAAGGAAATTACTAAGATACAAATGTTGCAAGTGATTTAAAGAGTTTCATACCCAAAGTACATTTTGGATCCAATATTACTTTATTTTTTTTATTACAAAAAAAATAAAAATAAAAAAAAAATATTACATTTAATTAATTTTAATTTTTCTCTCCAGAATCTATCATACATATCTATAAGTCTACCATTCACCCATGCTTAGAATATTGTTGCCAGATATTGTCTGGTGCCCCTGGTATATGCCTTGAGCACCTTTGATAAAATCCAAAAAACCAGAAACATTATTGGTCCTAATCTGGGGTCAAATCTTCAGTCACTTTCACACTGCTGTAATGTAGCTTCCCTGTGCCTTTTCTATAAATATTTTCATGGTAATTGTCCAGATGAGCTCTTTGCTATGATACCTAGACGTTTTCAATTTAAGTGCAGTACTAGTCTGGTGTCGAGATTGCATCAATTTACAGTTGACCTGGCTACATGTAGCCATAAATTCTATGCTAACACTTTTTTTTTCTCACACTTCTTGCTTGTGGAATTCTCTTCTGGCTCCATGCTTTCCAGCCAACTTTAATCTCCAAAAATTTAAATGCAATGTTGATTGCTATCTACTGTCCTGTTTGCTCTCATTTCTCTTCATGCTCATTATTAATGTTTCTGTCCCTAATTCTTCCACACCCAGTAACCCTTTGTGTCTTTACTATGCTTGGGGTGAAATCGATTAAAAAGGGAGGGGGGGGGCAAGGTGATCTTCACAAACAAGTCTTGGATTCCAAAGAAAGGTTCAGTTCTGAGCAACTTTAAATTAAAATAATTATTTTTGCTTTCTTTCAAGGAAAAAAATGAGATAAAGAGTAAACATTAATAGGAGTAGGTAGGTTTGCCTCACATCATACTCCTTCCCAGTCTTTTAAACAGGAGGTTTATCCCTTGTTAAGGATTGGGTTTTCAGTTCCTTCTCCTAAAGTTTTCTTTCACCCCCAGTAACTCCTTGCATCTTAGTAGTATTATTGTTTTGCTTGGAGTGAAATGATTAATATATATATATATATATATATATATATATATATATATATATATATATATATATAAATCTTAGAGTGTATCAAACATAGAATAAGCTGATAAATTGCAAAAGACTTGCCTAGAGATGCTATCAGAGAAGTTTGAACTAGGAGAGTAAAATTTACAGCACAAAAACTAAACCTCAAAACATTCTTTTAGCATACAAAAGAATTAATATAATTTTCATATACTTTAGATATTGTTTAACTTTACAGTTGTAAACAAATTTTCAAAATTTGCCCAAGGTTAAAACACCTTCTAGCTTCAGCTCCAACAACATGAAAGAATCAATATTTTTAGCAAATGAATCAAATTAAAATAATAATAATAAAATAAAATTCATGCAATTTCAACACTGGTACATCACATTTTTTTTCATGGCAAACCAAAACTTCAAATTTGAATTGTCAATTCATTCATGCCGGGACTTTTGCCCAATGAAAATCCCTGAAAAACAATTAAAAAAATATATCTAAAGAAACCCCAAATCACTAAAATTATGTTTATTAAGTTGTTGATCACCTCCATAAGGACAACCTCTTGAGCGACAGGTTTGATTAATTTGATTAACTATCATTACTCACAAAATCAGCGAGGCATGAGACAAATACAACTCAAGGACAATCGCATTAGATATTTCAAAGACCTTTGGTAAATTGTGACAGAGGGTTACTGGACAAGCTCTCTAGCTACTGAATCAATAGAAAATTCTTCTGAATTATTAAGTTCTTCATAATGGGTCGGTCCCTGAAGGTAGTTGTTAATGGTCAGTCCTCCAAGGTCCAAGTGATCAACACAGATGTGTCTCCTAAGGCTCACTTCTCAGTCCAAATCTATACTTTACATAAATGATCTGCCTAAGAGAATATTCTGATCATTTGTGAATATCTATGCTGATCATACAATAGTATATGGGTGCACCTTCAACTCTAGATGACCAGAGATTAGCAGCTGATCTCTCCTCTGACCTAGCTTTAAGAGCTCAGTTGTTGGTCACATTCAATACCTCAAAAACTGAACTTGTGACATTCCATTATCACTGTGCAGACCTTGAATTTTTGCCTATTGTGGTGACTAGTCATTCTATTAGAGAGGTTGCATGCTTTATGCATCTATTGGAATTCATGCATATAATAAATCACTAAAGAAGCTGGAAAAATGGTCAGTTCCCTGTACTGCTCCAGTTATCCTTGACGTTCACAAGAGACAAATCAGGAGTACTGTTGCCATATATAGGCAGGAGTTGCCCAGTATTCACAGAGTCCAAAAGAGTCTCTCCGGCTCTGTGGGTAATGAATTATTTTCCACCCTTTCCTCACAGATGAAATGTTGTAAGCCTCTCATTGCTCTATTGCTATTTCAAGGGAAAGTGATCAGCTGAAGTAAATTCTTTATTTTCACCAGTTCTAACCTTCACAGTTAAGACCAGTCATGCCACGCACATTGTAGAGAACCCCTCCCCTCATTCCCTTCATATTCCATTGATGAGATGTAAGTTCCACTTGAGTAGCTTCTTCCAACAAACTGCTGCTTTATGGAACTGAATCCCAAGAGGATGCTTCCCCACTCTCTACAATCTTAACCAGTTCAAGTCTAGGGTTAACAATTATCTTCCACACATATCCCCATAAACAGTTACCCTTAATCTGTAAACTTCTCTTGGGCCTTGACCCAAATAACACAGTCTGAACTGATTGCAGATTGTGCATTTCTCATTTTACACAATAATTATCACTGTAAAGTAAAAGATTGACGGAAGAAGGATTCATTTTGTCTAAATCGTGACAACATTGTATTTTAACTTTACAGTAATACAGTATAGGAAAGATTTGAAAATATCTTGAAGCTTTTTGATTGTTATAAAGTAACAGCTACAATATGAATTATACAATCATTTCTGGTGAGGTCATTTCCTAAGCAAAGATGCTGATATGTGCATGTCCTGTGTACATGACACATAAAACGCTTAAAGGACAGCAGTAACTTGCCCGTCTGTGCATCCCATGCATGCAACTAAAGTGTCTCATGAAAAGCAATACATTGTACCTATTCCTGCAAATACTTTCTAGTAGTTCTTCCTTTCTTTCAACTACTTTTTCCTTTTCTTCATTTGGTGATGTGTGGGTCACATGAAATAGACAACAATGTCACCTTTTATATATTTGTTTTTTTTAAAATTTATTTGATGCACCTGAACTCATTAAAGTTTAATGACCATTGCTTTAAATACTGTTTTTGTTTTTAATTTATTGATTCAATTAAAAAAAAAAAAAAAAACTTTGATTTTGTCAATTGAAAAACTTTGTTACCATAATTCTCAAAAATATATAGTTTCTTAACTGAACTATGATTAAGTGTAAATATGGTTTTTGTTTTAAATTTATTAATTTGATTAAAAAATAGTTGTTCTGTCAATTTAAGTCATTCAGTATGATTAAAATCATTTGTGGGGATGATGCTTAAAAAAAGCAACAAACTCAGTCTGTAGCCCTGCAGTTTAACACAAAAGATTTATTAAGACCAATTGAATTTCTCAGGAACACACATCAAAACCATCACCTTTGGGTACAGAGGACTCATTACATTAAAACCTATCAGCATTACTGCTTAGATGAGAGGTTTGTTCAAAATACTGGGTGCTATGGGTAAAATGACACCATTTTATATTTCTAATTTCATGCATGTGTGTTTTTTGTTTTTGATTTTTTATTGCACTGTATAGTAGGTTCAGTTGGCACTGTCTGTGAATAAAAGGGTACCATGATGCTATTCACTCTGCCAGAAATTGGGAAACCGCATGCTGTACTGCTTGGAATTAGTGTTATAGGCTCCAATATAAATATTTCAGAGTGAGGACAATACTGAGGATTCAGAAAGAGTTGGATGAGTCTAATGGTGATTATGAAGGTATGGTAGCTTGGAAAACTCATTCTAACTGTTCTGATAAGAAAAGATTTCCTGAATTTGTTGGTTAGGGCCTCAGACACAACACAGAGGTCTACATCAAGTGCTTTGAGCAGGTAGTGCTACCCGGGGTCAAGAGGGTGTCTGGAAACAGGACTCTGCACCATACCACACAAACAGGAGAACCCAGTCATGGCTGTCAGACAATTTCTGCAACCACATCATTCCTTAGAGCTAACCGCCCAACTCTCCAGACTGCAACCCTCTTAATTATTATGTGTGGAGCACAGTTGAGTGAGAGACCAACAAAACTCCTTTTAATACCAAAGATAAACTGAAGGTAAGGGTTATAGCAGCATTCACCAATTTAAACTAGGAGACCATCCAGAAGAGATGCAAGAGATTCTGAAGTTGTGTGGAAGCAGTGTTTGAAGTCAATGGCAATTTTATTGAATAAATTTCACTCTTTAGTATTTTGAGATATTTTTGTGTAATTTTGGTAAATATATCTTAAAATGAGATGTGAGAGTTATTTTCATTTGTGCATAATTTAGATGACAGTTTATCTATCAGACCCTGTATAATGTACAAATAGTTCTTAACCCCAACATGTTTATTATTAATTAATAGACTACTTTGTGTCATCAGGAAAAAGACGATCATGATTCCACAGATCACTTTTCTTTATCTGTGAATTGCCATGCATTCTTGGGAAAGAAAGTAGAATGGTTTCCTATTGCCTTCACCATGGTTTCAAAGTTTTCCTCGTCTTTGACTGATTTGCCATCCAAGGCTTAAAGATGGCAATCTATTATTCAAGTAATTGATGGAGTATATTTATTACTACACAACTAAAAATACATTGTGCATTTGATAGAAGTACTGTGATGCTACTTTTTCTATGCTGTCATCAAGAGTGCATAAATGTCTTCCCCAAAGAATATGCTATCAAGTGACTTTCACCTCTACAACAACACCAGAATTCCTAGATAAATGTCATTTGATGAGGCAAGACAAATAATAATTTAAAAGAACCATGCCAGTACTATGAAGTGGATGTGGTAAAATATCCAAACCATATTTAGCTGGAGTCAGTGTTTTGTTAGGTTGGCTAAGTGTAAGATGGTGTTGTCCTGTATCAGGATGACATCTTTATGTATATATTCTGATCTCTTTTGGTGAACAGCTTTCCTCAGTCTGTCCAGTGTTTGAGAGTATCTGATCATGTGACATGAAATCCTTGAACAGCACACCTTTTACATCCCATAATGCAATTATCAATAATTTCTTTGCTGACTGAAAAGTATGAAAACAGCAAAATATGATTTGGACGTTTCATATCCATATCATCATAATCAATGTTCAAAAGACATTAATCTTATTCATATTTGTTGGTTCCAATCTAATAGGGAATGACTACAACAACATCCCCCAATCCCCAAATTGATAGACAAATCCTACAGATGCATGCTGGGATTTCTTCCTAACCAATAAAAATGAACCACTTCTTGATCTTATTCACCATATTTTTGTTCTTTCTTGTCTTAAAGTCAGAACTCTACAATCACTTGACTTTATTCATTTTGCATGTTCAAACCATTCTTACTTTGTGATTTTTTTGCCTTATTGCTGTCACTTTGCCTAGTTTTAACTTGCACATACATTGTTTGCTTAGTTTTGTCTTGCACACATATATATATATATATATATATATATATATATATATATATATTTCTGCATGGTATTATTTTGTCCTGTTCTTTTCCTTCCTTTTCTTATTGTTTATTGGAAACTTTGCCAATTCCATTTGGTGAGCATTTTTGCCAATTATGCTGAACCATGGCCAATTTCTCCAGAATATTCCATACAGATGACAAGTTTGTTGCAAAGATTCAAGAGTATTTCTAGTTGATTATAATGACATTCTTTAAAGTTGGGGGAGGGTGAGGGTATATATATGTTTGTGCCCTGGTGGATCAAAGGCATCAATTGGTAGTGAAGTAGTGCTGTTCACATACAATGTTTTAGTAGCATAGTAATAAACCATATGTATTAAGAAATATTTGTTATCTTCTTTTTTTTTAACATGTCTTGTGACATGCTCCACAAATCAGACCTTGTGCCTAAATTGGCATTGTTCAACAGATACCTACTGAGTAGTTTAAAAACTATCACAGCTGTTTCATGACAATGAATCCTAAAAGAGAATCAAAACAGAGAATGCAACACATGAGAGAATCCATGGTAGAATGGAATATTGTTGATCAAGAAAGTTGATGTTCAAAATGCAGATATGTAGTATTTTTTTTTCTGTTGTAAGTGACAAATAATTAAACAAATAGGATTATTCAAAGAAAGCCATTCCTTGTTGCTTCGTTTCATATTAGGGGCCACCACAATATGATCACTATTAATAGTTACATGAAAATGGAACGACATAGAAATAACAAAAGAAAAATTAAATAAATAAGAGAAACAAGAAAAAAGTGAAAAGAACCCAAAACAAAAAGTGATAAAACAAAATTGTTTCATTTTATCATGAAAAGATGAAAATGTTTTTGTTTGAAATGAAATTTGAGGGTATTCCTATGTAGTTCATTACAAGCAGTAGCTCAAAATTAGATCAGCAATTTTAATTTTTGAAGCTTCAAGGAATGCAAAATAATTGCCACTTACTGTGTAGATTGATATTTTGGTGAAGGCACTGACACAATCAGAAAATCTATAGATGAAAATAAAACAAGTTTTAGAATAAATATCTGTTGAGTTATTATAAAAATTTATAAAAATCAAAATCAGTCTAATATTTGAAAAGTCTTGAAAGAAAACTGTTAGGAAATAAAAAAAGAAATCAAGATAGAAATTTGAAATACAATTCAAAAATGATGCTAGAAGTTGCTTAGAAAGAAACATCATTTTCCCCTTTTTTATTATTAAATTTTTAAAGTAACAACAATAAAATATTTTCTGGCATTCATCTTTGTAAAGTAATCACAGTTGCTGGTAAACTATTGGATTTAAGAAGCAAAAGTTAGTAAAGAAACTGAAGAAACATAGTTAATGCATCTGGTAAAATAAGAATAAAACTTTTAAATTCTAAATGTTTGCAGCTATTAAATACATTATCAAATCTCAAAGTTAAAAACTCTGTACAGTTGCTACAAAAATGTCTTATTCAGAATGAAAAAAAATCTTATTTGACCGAATCTTAATGACAGTGCCATTGTAGTTCATTTGCAAATATTAATGAAATTCATGGAAAAGTTTCTTCCAAGAAATTTTACAAAAACATTTTGTAAACAAATCAATGGTAAACAACAGTCATTACAAATTCAATAACAATCTTTAATCTTATTTGAAAAATAGTTTCTACAAACAACAAGGGTTTGCCAGTATATTTAATCAAGAATTTAGACTAAACAACACTAAAATTCTGTGCTTAGCTAATCCATGATAAACCAGTATTGATGATTAAATCAAAGACCTAATGGTCAGCCAAATAGATGAAATCTCTTCATGCTTTCAGTTATCAGTCCCTTGACTGCTTCAATTATTTGGTGGGGGGGACTGAAGGGCAGAAGAAACAGACATCCTTCTCCAGGATGATCTGCTGGTGGTGACTCTCAAGAGTTCTGGCATTGTCATGTCCATCCACTCTTTGATGTTGCTCATCCTGTACAAAAATTTAAATGCTATGTCAATTATTGTGTTCTTAATTCCTGTTCTTTTATTGTTCTCTCTCAATGTTTTTATTTTTCTCTTATTGTTTCACACTCAGTAACCCCTTTGCTTCTTAGTGGCTTTATTGCCTTACTTGGGGTGAAATGAAAAGAAAAAATTCTTGGGCAAGTCATTTTTTGAGAGGTAAATGCTTCTTTACCTTCTGAAAAGCTGAATACTGCCCATCTTGCAAATAATGTTTCAGAGAGCCAAATTAATGGAATGACTGAGCCTCCCCAGATATTAATCCAATAGAAGAAATTGTGGTCCATTATTAAAAAAGATGCATTTAAAGATGGAAAATAATATTGATGTTGCTGAGAAGGTATGACATCAGATTCTCTGGAGGTTGGTGGCTGAAGATTTATGATCATTTGGGTGGTATGTATGTAGAATTCATTCCATTGAATCATCATACTCCTTTATCATATCCTTCAAAGAATGGGCACGGTGGAAAACCACTATGAATTTCTCCAGTGTCCACAGTAATGGGTGAGCCTCTGCTTCTTCAATTTCTTCCTCTTCTGTCAATAATTTCAGCAGTTCTTTCAGGTTTTCATCAGTAAGGATTTCTCAGTCATCAATGCCTTGTTTAGTTTCTTACTTAATCATGTCAGAGAAGTTTCACTTCATAATATCCTCCATTGACAAGCATTGCCTTGGGTTTTAGGCCTTCAGACTGAGCAATAAGCTCAATTGCATAAGCTGTTGTGTGATGATAAATATTCACACTTACCGGAGTCAAAGCTCCCAAGATGTTTTGCTTGTCGGGCTGCTGTTTTGTAAAAGAAAAGTAGATTCTCCGACATTTGTTATTTTATGCTGCTTGGCACGATTTGTCTAGTGGTGGTTTGCATGCTGATTGGACGAGCAGGGGATTCTGATTGAGAGCGAGGCCAACGGCAATGATTGGTGCATTGGCCGTATTTTCGTTGGCTGGCAGTGCGGTCGGGACCATGGTGACGTGCACTATTATAGAGTTACGTATTAAGTTACGATTGTTTATTTTTGTCTGGAAGCTGGATGCTAGCTTCAACCTACTGATAGAGTGAGCTGTATATTCACCAGTGAAATACCAAAACGTGGGATGAACACACGTTTTAGCTGGCGAGAAGTGAAGATTGGACGTGTGACCCCAGTTTTGTCGTTTCTACTACAACTACATGTTGTGTAGCTGTTCTCTTAAACACATGATGCTGCAATCAAGATTAGCATCAAATGCAGGACAAACCCTGGCAAAAGTGGGTGTGTATGTTGTTTTCACACTTTTATATGATGCCTCGATCAAATGGTTACAGCAATGACATTGTGCAGGAACAGCATTTCAATGTATTCATCCTCATACAGACTTAGGATGGGTGGAGGCATTGAGGTATTTCTTCACTTCATGTATTGGTAGTACCAATAAAGAAACAAAATGACCCAAGCCCTTTTACTGTGTTGCATATTTTTGCCTTTGTTCTCAAATGAATGACACTTGTTAGATCTATACATCCAAGAAGGCTTGGCTTGACCACCAGCATAGTCACACAGCATCAGAATAAGAAAATTCTTCCAAGTTTGCACTCTTATGAATATATATACAATTTGCCCCTTTTTTTCAGAAAAGGCTCATTTCTTAACAGCTGAAAACTTTTTTTTAATGATATCCTTTTTCCTTTATGAATGTTTTTGAGATGTTCTAGGAACCCCCATGAGACTTCTGTATTAGTTAATGATTTTCCTGTAATCTTCAGGTTGTAAAACTTTATAAAGCTATCCCTTGACATCTTTAAAAGCCTTTTTATTTTTCTACTTAATCCCATCACTATAATGTTCAAAAAGGTTAAATGCCATTTCCCTAGTGACTGTTTCTGTCAACAGGGACATACTTCTTCATCATGTTCTCTGGACACACATTTGATGCTTTCATGGTCTTTACAAGCAGTCAATGATGAACTGAAAACACCATTTTTGTTGTTGCAGAAGAAATACTATCACATCGTAAATTTTTTTCTTTGTTTTATTGCACAGATACTAGAATACTTTGGCTATTGGAATTGGTTTTTAACTGACCCCAACTTTGGTTGAAGTAAATTGGGATGATAATCCAACTAAATATATTATTCAAAAAATCGTCATTCATTTTATATATATATATATATATATATATGACAATAAAATAAGCAAAATAAATTAATCCAAACTAATTACCAAATCACACCTGTTAGAATAGACGAAATAGAATAAAAAATAAGAAACAAAATCAATAAATAAAGTAAATAATAAATAAAGTAAATAATAAACAAATTAGCAAACTATTATGACCAAAATATTACTTACTATAAAAATCAAAACAAAAAATCGGACAAAAAAATAGCTATAACTGTTATATAATGATAAAAAAATGAATAAAAAATAAAATACTGCGTTACTTAAAAATCGAAAACCAAAAAGAGAAAATATATAAATAAATATATAAGATAAAAAATAAAAATAAAAAATAAAAACAAGCAAAATAATTTAACCCAAATAAATAAATAAACAAATAAATGACTTCCAGTAAAATAATCGCCAAAATAGACAACCCACAATGCATCACTGACCCGTATATATAAATAGCCGAGAAAAATAACAGCACTCGTGGCCTGACAATTGCATCTAGCATGAAACAGACTGTCGCCTATGTTCGCTTTTATATTTACACACGCTCTATCTCTGATATTGAGCACTTTATTCCATAAATATAGCACATTTTAAGACTATATTTCTACATTATATATATATAGTTTTTGATTGATAAATTGTCATCTAAATTATGCAAAAATGAAAACAACACTGACATCTCATTTTAACAGATATATTTACTAAAATTACACAAAAATATCTTGAAATACTAAAGAGTAAATTTATTCAATAAAATCAACATTGGCTTCAACCATGGCTTCCAGACAACTACAGAATCTCCCGCAGCCCTTCTGGGTGGTCTCCTTGTTTAAATTGGTGAATGCTGCCATAATCCTTGCTTTCAGTCATCTTTGGTATTACAAGGAGTTTTGTTGGCCTCTCGCTCAACTCTGCCCTACACATAATAATCAAGTGGGTTACAGTCTAGTGAGTTAGGTGGCCAGATGTAAGGGGTGATGTGGTTGCAGAAATTATCTGACAGCCATGACTAGGTTCTCTTGCTTGTGTGGTATGGTGCAGAGTTCTGTTGCCAGACATAGGGACTTCCAGTAGCCACCCTCTTGACCCAGGGCAATACTGCCTCTTCAAGGCACTTGATGTAAGCCTTAGCACCAAGTCTGAGGTATTGTGGGAAGATGAGGCATAATGTGGCCATTAATAGTGATCACACCAAACACTATGATGTTGACTGAATATTTGGTTTTCATCACTCTTGGTACTTCTGTTGAGGACACACCAAGCCAATGATTGTTCTGTGTGCTCACCATCATATCCTGGCAGAAATCTTTCTCATCTGAGAAAAACCAAAGCATGTTTGGTTGGAGGGGATGTTTGAATTTGTTCCAATGCTTTGTGGCACAGTCTTTTTTCTTGTTCTTCTTGGCTTGGGATAAAAATTGGACCTTTTCTCATCTAGCATGAGAAGTGCCAAATGTTTTCGTGCACTACCTGTCTGATAAGAAACTCAGAAACTCCTGTGTCCCTGGCTATGGGCCTGATTGACTTGGAGGGATTGTTGTCAATCATGGCCTGGATCTCACAAATTCAGGAGTTCTTTTCTTATCAGAATGAGTGATTTTTCCAAGCTGCCATACCTTTGTAATCAACATTAAACTCAATCAACTCTTTCTGAATACTCGACACTGTCTTCAGATTGACACCTAAACACATTGAAATGTTCATATTGGAGCTTCTGGTGTGAATGGCATGCAGTTTCTAAACTTCTGGCAAAGTGAATTGTCTCATGGTGCTCTTTTTCTCACAAACAGTGCCCAACTGATCCTACTATACTGTGCAGTCAACAAAATCAAAAACAAACAATGTGCATGCATGAAATTAAAAATATAAAATAGTGACAATTTACCCATCGCACGTTGTGTGTGTGTGTGTGTGTGTGTGTGTGTGTATATATATTTTCTACCATTAAATATCACATGGAACACTTTCTCTGATGTGCCTTTGTAGCATACTCCCTCAAGAAGCACTTACTTTGTGCATTACTATATATTACACACACACATATTGTAATGTGCTCTGGTTTAATTTATATTCAATTTATGAGCATGGGCAAAAATATCCATCAGAAAGTTGTTTCATATACAAGGACCTGCCAGACAGTGAAATTACAGCTATGCTGCGACTGCTGTTGACTTAAATGCAGCATAATTTGGTTGGAGGTTGATCTGACAGTGGATTCCAATTGACAACATATGAAATTTGCATCAGACTCATGCAGAAGTCGGGGATAGTTATAGATGCCTAGGAGTCAAGGAGAGGGCAAGGGAGACAAACAATGGCTGGCTTCATAACAATGGTACAACAGTAACAGAAGAACAAGCGTTACAAAGATGTTACCAAGAAGGCAAGTTCCATTTATAACTGGTTATTATAATAGGAGAATTACTAATGACAGAAGTAATTATAGGTTAAATAAAAGCTGCTGAATGCATGAGTAACAGCTGTATTTGTAATGGCCATTAGCTATAACATCATCCACAATAAAAGTAATAAACATTAACATTATCTTATCCAGAGCTCTACAGTATGTTTACCTTAAGAATATCCTGATTAATGATGAGAATATTAATGGCTTAAGAGAGTTAAAAATAGGATTCTGTCTGTAGATATACTGGGCTGAAGTTTGGTCTGGAATATTCAAATTTGAATTCTTCTATTACAAAAATTAAATTTACAATGAAAGTTAAATTTTCTTGCATAATCTTATACTTTCAAATAGGCATTGTATAAAGTAGATAAAAGAAAAGCAAAAACTAAAAATCATGGTAATTGACAAATTTGTAGACAAATGGATTATCAATAAGCAGATGTGATATAAGATTTTTTTTATATTATATTAAAATTTAAAGAAAAAACAAAATATTATTTACATTTTTTTAATCACTTTACCTCCAAGCAAGCTGATAATGCCACTAAGACACAAGGGGCTACAGTAAGTGAAAGAGTATGAAAAATAGTTTAGAAGGGACAGGAAACCCATTCCTAAACTGGAAACAAGGGATAAACCACTACTCCTGTTAAAAAAAAAAATGTGGAAGACTGAACTAGATGAGAGGTGAACCTGCCTACTACTATTAAATTTAAATGGATCTGCATTAATTATTTCCAAGAAAAAAGGGAGATTGGAAAGTTTTAAGAGAACAATTTTATTATGTTATTTCAAATAAAGGATATTAGAAATGTAAATTGACATTTACATTAAAAACATGTTCAATGCATCAAATATTATATTTCTGTTTGTCTTCCCCTTAGTGCAACTGTTATGCGCTTCATAAATAATGGACTATTTCATTTTGACTGCGTAGAATGCTGGAAGAGACATAAAAAAAAAAACAATTACCTATTTTTTTCTAATTTTCAGCCAAATAAATTTCTTTTTTCAAAATTTTAATCAAAATAAATGGAACAAAACTAATAAAAAATTTAAGCCCAAGGAAATGAGAGTTTCAAATCAAAGACAATTAGTACTTCAAGAATGTTTAAATGTAAGTAAGGAACAAATAATTTCTTCACTTTTGGTGACAATAATGTTATTTTATTATTGTAGAGTGTTGTAGGTTGTAAAAATATTTACCCAGGCATTAATTCATTGGATAAGCACACACAATGAAATTTGAAAAAATTATGATTGATCATGAGAATTACATGCCAATGGATGAAAACCAGTTACAATCAGACAAGATCAATAGATCTACAACTGGAACGACTGACTGATCCAACATTTGGTTTATCAGTTTAGAAAAGCAATTTATTTTGATGGTCCTGACATGGCAAGGCATTCAACTTAAAGTATCATTGGCTGACAGCAATCAATCGTATGACATTCAGTGAATCCACCCCCAATGATATTAATCTGCAGTGACAGCCCAGTCCTCCTCAAGAAAGATTTCATTTTGAGATTCACAGCCAAAAGCAAAAGTTGAAATATTCAGTAGTTATGTTGTCAAATATTTTCTCTGGGTCAGTTCAGAAAATTTGATCTCTGGTTTCATCAAGAACAAATAAACAAAGAAATAGTTGAATTTAATTCAAATTCTAAAATGTTATTTGCAGTCAAGAAAGAAGTGGCTGATATGAATAAATTAGAATCTCTTAATATTTCATAGATAAACAATTTTGCTCTTTAGAAGGTAAGTTTTCTTACATTCAAACCAGAATCACAAGCTTTTCCCAGCTGTGGTTTAACAGAAATGTTAGTTTCTGTATGAATTCAGCAGTCTCTTGTTTTTAATTTCATCAACACCTACATAGGTAAAGTAATGTGAAGAAGCAATTACAAGATTACAAAATTACTGAGTCAAAATTAGTTACATATGAGTAGGTACCTCCAGGGATTAACTAAAAAATGGGCATACATGATAAAAAAAAAAAATGCCCCAATGTTAACAAAAACAAAGTTTTATCGTCAAAATTTTTATTATTAAGAGGAAAGACCAAAGGATATTTACTTATTAAATTATATTTGTGGATCCTTTCTAGAACATTCAAAATTGTTAAAAATTGTTTTCTTGTATCACTGGAGACCAAAGATTAGAAAAGTAAATTTTAGTATCTTTTTGTGGTGAGAAACACATTGATTTGGAAATTCTTGCAAAAAATCAAATAATTGTCAGATTTTAATGAAACTTTCAGGACTTATTCACAAATGGATAAAATTATTATTATTCCTGTTTCAGAAAATCTTGGTAAAAACTTCTTTTTTTTTTATATCTGTTAACCCCCTACTTTATTTAATTCTAATGAAATTTTGAGAAATTAATTTTTGTACCACTTGATGTTTATATTATTAGGACCTTGAATAAGTTCTTGCCATTTTCCAAATGATAGCGTCCCAGAACTGAGTGCATGTAATTTCAGACGGTAACGCATCTATAAGGAAGTACTACAAGCAAGCTTGAAATTCAGAGTATGTCATTTTGCCAAAGTGCAAACAACTTTGTTTTTTATAGCATTAAACATGTCAGATTTTGTGCCCAAAAAAATGTATTTGTGGGGTATTTTACTGCACTACTTTGTTCAAAAGAAATCTGCAGCTGAAGCACACAGAATTCTTGTTGAGACTTATGGTAACTATGATCTGTTGGAAACAACATGCAGAGATTGGTTTAGATGCTTCAAAAATAATGATTTTGATGTTGAAGATAAAAAACACTCTGGTGCACTGAAAAAGTTTGAAGACAAAGAATTGGGGGAATTACTTCATAAAGATTCCTGTCAGGCGCAAGCTGAACTTGCAGAATCATTAGTAGTTGATCACACAACAGTTTTGAAATGTTTCAAAGCATTAGGAATGATTCCAAAGTAAGGACATTGGGTGCCATAAAAGTCGAAGCCGGGAGATGTCGAAGGGCATCTTGTCACGTGTGAAAAGACACTTCAACAGCAGAAAAGAAAAGGTTTCTTGCATCATACTGTGACCAGTGATGAAAAGTGGATACACTACAAGAACCCTAAGAATAGAATATCATGGGGTAAGCTGAATATCCATGTTTCTGCTCTGCATTTGGTGGGATCAACTGGATGTTGTTTATTATAAGCTGCTCTAACCAGCTGAAACCATCACAAGAGATCACTATCGACTACAATTGATGTGTTTGAGATGAGCATTGAAGAAAAATGGCCGCTATATGAGCAGAGACATGACAAAGTGATTTTGCAACATGTCAACGCCAGGCCATATGTTGCAAAATGGGTGAAAACCTACTTGGAAATGCTTAAATGGGAAGTCCTACCCCACCCGCCGTATTCACCAGATATTGCTCTGTCTGATTATCACTTGTTCCGATCGATGGCACATGGTCTGCCCGAGCAGCACTTTCATTCTTATGAAGATCCTGAAAATGGGTCAACTCATGGTTAGCCTCAAAAGACGTGTCATTTTTCCGATGTGGAATTCAAATGCTGCCAGAAAGATGGGAAAAGTAGTGGCTAGTTATGGACAATACATTCAGTGACATGTTTCTTACTAATTTTTGTAAATAAAACATTACTTGTCATGAAAAATCAGTGAGAACTTTTTCAATGTTCTAATAGTTATAAGCAGAACTCCTTGGAGAATTTCAATCATCCAATTTTTTTTTTTTTAAAAACAAGACCTCCAGTTAATGAAAATATGATCCAGGTCATAAAATAAAGAATGCAATTTTAATTGCTTTTATAAATAAGATATATTATGGACACTACTGTCTTAATAAAAAAATCTTTTTTGATGAACAATGAATTTTTACAAAAATTTTCATTTTTTTTTTAAATTTTAATCAGAATAATTTATAAAGTTTGAAATCTTTTTAATTTCTGTATTAATTTATACAGATTAGGTGATATTTTTTTATTAAGTAAAAACTATTTAATAATCATAAATGGAAAAGTTTACTACAGTTCTTCGCCCCCCCCCCAGTATTTTAAAAAAATTTAAAATTTTTCTTTTTGTGTGTATAAACGTGCTAATTTTTGTAAATATGGATGTTCATACATAATGTCAGAAAATAAGAGCAATAACTCTAGTACATTTAAAGCCAAATTAAATAAAATTCAACAAAACATTATTGAGAATACAGGTAGTTAAAACTTATATAAACTTCTGGTTGTCAAACTGATAACATCTTAATTAAACACTGACTGCTGTGTTACAAAATGTATTTCTGCAATATTTTAAACTAAAATAAGTAATATTTGTTTCAAATAAGATTAATTAAACTTTAAATCAGCTAATATTCCTCAAATAAAGTCTCAGGAAATATTTTATTCTTGAAAGATTTAAGAGTATTACATTGTGCTGACAGATGGCTAAAAATGGCTATGAAATCAGTGAAGTTTAGAGATTTAATGAAAAAAAAAAATCATTCCAATCAATTTAAATTAGTCTTGAAATACAGTAAAACATTTTGCTTATTGGAAATATTAAATTTAATCTATTAGATTGAAATTAAAACTAAAATAAAATCTTCAAGAAAGATTTTTTCTTAAAAAAAAAAAATGTTTTAAATCTTAGGTATTGTATTTCTTTTGAGGTACCTATATAACAATGTGTTATATTCTGTGCTAATAGGAATATATACTTGAAAAACACAGTGGATAAAATAAGTAAAGGTTTATTTTAAAAACCAATACAATAAGAATAAAAGGTACAGTTATGCACAAGGTCATCGCAAGTTAATCCAGTAGTGAGTGCTACTATTGGAAGGTTGGTAGTTCTCATGTAAGTCCGAGTCGTACTCAACAGATCCCAGCTAGACTCTGTAGTCTGTGGACTTACAGATATTTATAGGTAGTTACTACCTATAGTCACTCATGGGGGGGGGGGGGGCAGTTTGTTCCATTACATCACAGTGTAATACTGATACTAGTTTTATGAGGATGAAAAAATCTAACCCAAAAGTTGAAGTTACAGTTTATTTTATTTTTGTTTTTATCCAATACAAGGTTCAAGTGCCACTGAAGGTAGAGAGTTACAGTCAAAATGGTAATGATAAATGAGGTGTGTAATATGAAGGGAAGTAAAAAATGGTAGGAAGTGAAGATTATGAGGATAAAGATGATAGATGATGATTGACCCTTGGTTTGAAGAGGTTACAATTATAATGTTCAGGAAAGCGCTCATGCAGGAATCTGTTAATGAACGTGGCAGTTCTTGAGAAAAAAAAAAATGAGTAGAACTTACTTTTTACATTTGGAACATAGAAGAAATGTGGAGGAGTCAACTTCATGGAAATAATATGACATGTCCTAGCAATAAAGGCCTGAACAGATGGACCTAAAGAAAGGAGCTCATCAGAATATTTGCAATGGAAAGAGCAAGAGTTGCAACAAGCTTTCAGTATTGTGTTGGGATCTGAAGCTTCAGGGTTTCAGATTAATGTTTAAACTACTAAGCTAAAACTAGCTAAAAGAAGGAATTAATGAGAAATTTAATTTTCTATCTTCCTAATTATATTCATTCAATTAATTAACAATAGAAATTAAATCATTTATTCTTGCCTACTTTGTCACACCTGAAATATTTCTACATCATTCCTGAAGGAATGTAATCAATAGCTTTAAAAATTACTCTTCTTTATGAAAGGAAAACAGTCTTGTAAAATCAAATACAAATCTTAAGAGGAAAAGATACAGTAAAAACTGCAAGGTCTAAAAGTTCAAATTGCAAATGTTATGGATCAGTTGCACAGTTCAGTTTCAAGGAGCAAACCCAAATGTTTATGTTTTAATTCATTACATACAAACTAAGAATAAGAGAAACTTGAATTTAAAAGAGAACATTAATCCTTTTGTCAAGAGTGAAGCACACAATAGCTGAAATGGCCCCTTAGCTCCTTTTGGAGGAAACAGGAGAAATGTTGAACAATGAATGGAAATCTTAAAAGGGTAGAAAAAGTGTCACACAGAAAATTGCTTACTTATTTATTTATACTCAAAAGTCTATTCTAACCACAGGAGACTTATGGCTCAAGTCTCAACAGACTTGAACAATTCTAGATAATGATTGCATCTATGTGCTTTTAAAAGACATTTCTAACAGCATGTTTAAATACATTTCATGGGTGCTTTTTTTTCTTTTACTTTATTTATAATATTGCAGGAAAATACTTTGAAGAATATTTAATTCCAAACTATCATAAAAAAAATGTTCACATTAAAGCAAACAAATTTATTTTATTGAATAGGCTTCTTCATTTGAACTGTTTCAATTCATGGCAAATAATCTGTGATTAACAAGAAACCATTTCCAGCTTATACAGTGCTTAAGAAGAATCCTCTTGAGAAATTGGTATTGGAAAGGATATTCATATAGAAATTGTGCTGAGATCCTTTCTCTCCAAGTTAATGTTTCATATTGTAATATATAACTATCTAAAATTCTGCTGTGTGTATATATATATATATATATATATATATATATGAAAATGTACTCAAAAGGCCTTAAAAAATAAATAAAATAAAATAAAATTTAAAAAAATAAGATGTTAGGTTTAGGGAAGTGTTAAGCCAAAAACTTTTCAGTATTCCATTATATTTGTATGGCTGGAAGGCAATAGAGGTTAACTTATAACCAAACATTTAACATTGGTCAAGTGAATTTCTTAACCTCTTTTCATTCCTTTAACAGCAGGACTCTCCACTTTTATTACTTCTTCATTTTTATTTTATTTGTTTTCTTTTTATTTCTCCACATTGTCAATAAATGTGGACAACCCATGTATGTTTATGCGCCTCTTGAGACATTGACTGCCAACCGTGATATCACTTGTAGTTGGCATTTTTTATTATGATACCAACTACGAGTACCAACATGTTTATCTGGAGTGATACTTTTAGTGTGAAAACAATGTTAAGACTTTGGTTGAAGCTAGAAATCAACTGATAAAAATGTTTATTGCTTCAGTTGGCTATTATAAAGTTGGCGTTTGAAGTTAGATTTCATAATTGACCTCTGGCAGTAAAGATATTAAAGTTTAGAATATATTTTATCAACAAAAGCAAAGCACTTATAGTACAATATTGATCCCTTCTTTAATTAATGAGAACACTATATTTATGCTAGTCATTTCCAATTAATGTTTTCTTGCAAAAGCCTAAATATATAACAATTCTAAATTTAAGTATGGATATTTTTGCCCTTATTCAAACTTATAAAAGATTTTACAAGTATTAGGTTCAATGTTGTGGGAGAACAATAAATGTTTATCACTTTGGTTACTATGACATGAGCAAGTAGTTTATTTTATTTTATATATATTCATTAGTAACTTAGTATTATTAACAACTGAAAGCAACAAAATTTGAAATATGAAGACACTACTGCGAATATTTTTATATTAGACAACTTACAACTGTATTTTTGGTTCATTCTCATAGTAAATTCTACTTATAACCCATATTTCAATCAACTGAAATCTTAATTGGTCTGAAAAGTTTCAAAGAATAATTACAGTTCATTTGCCAATAAAGTCTTAGATCAAGAGGCGGACAAGATTGTAGTCTGTTTTTGTCATTTTTCTTTTTAATGATAAGTCCTTTCAGGATATAGGCAGTCATGACTTTACAGCTTTCTCAACATTTTTTTAATTTTTTTTTTTAAATATCTGTGAATTGCAATGATATCTTAGAAAAGACAGTGAATTGAGTTCCCACTACCTTCTCCATAGTTTTGTATTCAGACTTGTTTGGAAACGAGTTGCCTTCCCAAAGCTAAAGAGCCAGTCTACTCCGCTTTCATTTCTCTTTGTCTCAAACAACAGAAATCGAATTTGATTAAGACTTTGGTTCATCATGCCATAATTATCTGTTCTGAAAAGAAAATAAATTTGGAAATTGAGTTTATTATGAAGATTTTAGTGGAAAATGCCTACTCTGTGGATATTGCACAAGCTATCATTCGTGCTAAAATTGCACAAATTAACAAAAGTGTCCAATCTATTTGCACTTGCTGTGGATTGCTGATTTTAGTACTAGATTTGCTAGCAAAATGAGCAGCTTTGCTATTTTTCTGCCAATCCACATGCCAGTTTCACACCTGCAAGCTATGCTGAAATCCATCTGCAAAGATGTTCTGCCCCACCTTACAAAGGTCAATCTTATGCTGTATATATTAAGAGAATGAATCAGAAGCTGGAGATTAGAACTGGGCAGTATGTACCAGTTAAGATCTGTTGAGTGCAGTGTGAAAATTTGCATATGCTTGGGAATACTTTAGAAATAATCTGATCCCTGCCTTATCCTTTTCCAGGAAATTTCTTGACCATAATCAGCAAAGTGCATTCAGATTACCAGAATTCTTGAAACCATTTATATTAAATCCAATCAGCCTTCCCTTTGTAAGATGAAGGAATGACTGCTGGATCTAAATGTAATCTGTTTGTTGATTTGCTGGTAGTTATTTTTTTCTCTCACTTCTTGACTGGCTTTGAAGAGCAAGGAACAATAACAGCTACGCTTTTTAATCCTCTACTTTATGTTGGGTAATTTTTTTCTCATGCTTGCTCTCCTTCCACTTTGTTTTATATTTTTGTATATAATTATATATACTATTTAAAATAAACATATGATTCTAGTTTTCATTAATTACATGTACAGCACTGTTGGTGATCAGCCATAGTCACAATGAATATTGGAAATAAACTTCTAATTTACTTTAGTAAAATTTAAAACTGCAATTTACATTTTTACAAAATCTCTTGCCTGTAAAAAATATCTTTCTATAGTAAAGAGTTATTTCAAATTTTTGTATAAATCAACATGTGTCTGAATGGGAGAAAGGGCATTCATTTTTAGTAAATGTCACAGTTTACAGAAGAGAAAAGGAAGTGCAAGCAGACAGATGTTAAAAAATTGACCTGTCATTTCAATTGTCAGTGTGTGTGTGTGTGTGTGTGTTATCTCTAGCCACTCAGATTCTTTTTTCTTTAGCAAAGGGGGATCATTTGGTATAGATTTATATAGATGAGCTGGCATTTTTAAGTTGACTAACCATGACCTATTGCAAAATCTGTTTTAAAAAATACAAAAAAGATTTGAACCAACAATATTCAGTTGAAAATTTTTTATACCTCATAATTTATTTTTTATTATATGCAAATTTTAATTTTACGTTTTATTTTTGGTGAATTTTTCCTTGAGCCTACTATTTTGAGATATGTGTATGTACATTGATGATCAAAACAGATAAAAATTTGTGTTTAAAGGCACTTTTCAACTTTGCTTGGTTATTGATGCACTCTGTAGCAGAGAGGCCAAAGCATGTCAAATTTATATATATATATGATGATGATGGACTCTCCCGTTGCTTTCGACATATGTGTCTTTCATTTCAGATTTTAATTCTGTACCTGTCCCCGTTGCCTTAATTCTCTCACCAGTGGGCTTGTTGCTCAGATGGAATAGCAAAGGCGGAACACAGAACTGAACTGCAGACAATCCACACAGAAGATTTGTTCAGAGTGGTGAAGGCTTGTGTAGAACCAGCCACACTTATTGAAAGTGCTGATAACAAGGAGGTGGTGCAAATATTTGCCATGAACACAATGAACAACACCCCTAAGGTTTTATTATCATGGAGTTATACCTCTCCGGTACTACCAGTGCACAGAAGAGTGTGGTGCCTTTCAATGGTAATTTCACGTGATTTAGCCCGCCTGCTGAAGCAGTTTACAGGGTTTGGCGCATGGAGATTTAGGGGATGGGTGAAGACCAGTGTTGCCTGTCCATCTTAATAATAAGAGCAGCAGCCGAGTAACAAAGGTACTACTTCTACCTAATGCCACCTATATGCATAGAACATACACTGGATATCGAAGTAAACAGTTCATCATCTATGTGCAATATATTGCTACAAAGTATAAATTATTATAAAGTATAAGAGAATTTTTATTATTATTATTATTGTTGTTAAAAAAAAAATTTGAAAGATAAATAATAAAACAAATTGACTAGTAGTAAAAACAAAACAATAACATTATAACTGGGATATGTTTTCAATAAAATTCAAATTACATTACTTTGCAATTAATAAAATGTAAAAAATTAAAATTCATACTAAGTGTTGTAAAAGAATCTTTGAATATAACTAGTAATACATAAAAAAAAAAAAATAAAAAAATAAGAAAAGAAAAAAGAAAAACGTCAATAATAAGCCACTAGTCAAAGATAAACAAAATAATCATTACAAAAATGCTTTCCTCTAATTCTGAAAATTAGAACCACTTTCATAAAAACAACAACAGATAAATAATTGTTACACTTAACTATAAATAGATTAAAATTATTCATGCCACTATATAATTAATCTAACAAATAAAATACATTAAATGTTCTCAATATATATAATTCTTAGTGAGAAATTTCACTTGCGAAATAATCATTTTAAAATAAAAAAGAAAGAAAAAGAAAAATCGTTGTATACCACGACTAAAGATAGACAAACATGTACAAAAAAAACTATAAAATACGTATATAAAATACTGTAAAGGAATAATAGCATAACTAAATATTATAATATAATAAACAAGAAAAATATAAGAATAATGTATGATTAAAATAAAAACAATCGAGACTTTCTTTAACATTCCTTTCTTAAAGCCATGAAAAAAACATCCGTTTACTCCGACATCAGCGTTCTAATCAATATATATAATTGTCCGAAATAATACTACTCTCCCCAAACCATTTCTCAATAAAACCAATGTAGTGTACTAGTTTACATGCCTGTTTCGAGAGTGTTTCTCACATAATAACCCTAGCACATACATCAGACACACAACCACAACTCTCTCACGTAGGCTCACATACCATTTTAATGACACCAGTGCCCTAAAGAAATCCCCTTGTAACAACACAGTGTACCACTAATAACAGATTCAAATAACAGATTGAAATAAGGAAAATCCTAATCAACAATACCAAAAAACTCTTAAAAAACAAATGCAAAAAACGCTTACAAATTCTTGAAGCCATCACAATTAAAAACCAAAAACCCAACATAAATAAAGTAGCATTTAATACTGGTAGAAACATCTTAAACATATTTAATAACTAATCCTCCAAATAATAATTACCAATCCCCTCCCAATTGCTAATGAACTAATCCAACAACAATAATCCTGAATACGCAAAAATATTATCTATAAAAATAAAAAGCAACCTGCTTCAAGCTGAAACAACCATGATGACGGTTGAAGATTTTTCAACAACTTAGACCTAAATATAAAGAAACTTGCGAGAATGCAAGGAAAAACTGAAAAAAAGATTATTAAACAGAAAAATCCCATAGTCTTTAATAACACATGCCTCAATATATATATATATATATATATATATATATATATATATATATATATATATATATATATATATATATATAAATAAGAGAACATGTTTAGATAGTTCTTTAATCACTAGATCATCCACAATAAAATGTGCCCAGGCTTTTCAACATTTCACCAATATTGGCAGATCTTCTATTATCACAATGTGGGATATTTAATAACAAAAGTGGTAGAAACATAAACAAAGAGAAAAAGAATCTAAATGAAATCAATTAAATTATAGTAAAAAAAAAAAAATTATTTTCAAATTTAACTTCTCAGCATCTCTTCAAGTGCATGTGTAGAGTAGCATCGAAATAAATTTAGTTTAATGAAGTTTTAAAGGATGAAATACATCACATGAAAACCTTTTCCACTTTGTCATAATTGTTCTTAACATATACAAAAAAGTTTATATATCATTATCTCATATATATATATATATATATATATATATATATATATATATATATATATATATATATTGATCCTCTTGTTGTAGGGCTTGTTTAACATAACTCTGAAATGTTTACATGATAGTGATTTTTTTTATTCAATTTTGAATATTCCTACATTTGTACTCCTATAAGTATCTACAATCCACGACTTGTATTATATTGATAGCCTATGAACAAACATTAAAAGAATAAAATCCCTTATAATTCTTCTTTGGTAATTCATTAGTACATGTTAAGTAGATATTTGTTCACTAGTTTCACCCTTTCTGCAGTAAAACTCAATAATACATAAGGTCTTATTATTCAACTTGAAATATCTTCTTTTTTTTTTAAGTCAACTGTTTTACCAGTGTGCAAAAGCCATAATAACTGATGTTCTGTGTGCTTAACAAGTGATTCAAACCAGACAAGCTTTCTATTTGTATATTTATTCAAGTAAAAAGGACAGTGATGAGATTCAACTGGTCTGCACCAATTCCAGCAAATACTAAATTCACAGATGTTCAAAGAACCAGTTTCCAAAATTTTATTGGAAGAACAAGTAACAACATCCAACTCCCAAAACCGTGAGAACTGTTTTTATAATGTAAATTTAAATCATCAACCAAATTAACAATCAATTGATGCTGCTCACTCCTGCAATCATAGGATCAACTGAGATTTATTTTGATTGAACAGAAAATCAGTGAAGATGTTCTGAGATTGCTGTAGAATTAAAACTTTCATTTATCTCGTAGTATCAGATTCAACAATTTTTCACCCCATTTGAACTTCAGCTGTTTCCTGAAATTAGATTAACACTTGCTTGTGCAAACCTAAAAAAATATTATATACATAGATTGAGGGAGAGAGATATGGTTTTGCTTATTTAATTTTCTTTACATTATTTTTGTATAAAAACACATGGTGTTAATTTAAATTATGATTTCTATATTATTAATTCTGTGGAAAAAAAATTAATTTCTATAAAGAGAGAAAACCAATTTCGAAAACTTTGGAATTGCACTACTGAAAAATTACATTGCTTACCTTTTTCACGTGTGCAGAAAGTAATGTGATCTCAGAATATTAAAATTTAGCTTCAAAGATATTTGATATTTCCAGAGTCATTCCTTCAACATGATGTTCATCTTAATTGTGTTCAACTTAAAGATATTTAAGCAATTTTTTATGGTACATTTTTAAAGTTTAATAGGAGTTTCATTCTCAGTCTGCTTTCACAAATGATGATTTATCTAAATGGAAATTTTAGCTTTTATACATACTCCAGTGACTGATAGTAACAATCAATTTGTTTCATTTAAATCTACCCTTATAAAGATTTTCAGGTGAATTTTGGTTTTTCACTTTAACACTATTGAAGTTAATATTTTTTTTAACAGAAAATACATCTTCATTGCTGATTACAAGGAGATGGTTCAAGGTTCATAGTTTGACCCAGTTCCTCCAGACCAAATAATTAAACAAGAATTTATTTTGGATTCTTTTCTTTGTTGGCCCCCCACTGAGAGATTTTTCAGCACTCCTTATACAATCCTTCAGGCTGAATAGGAAAATGTATTTCTTACTGTATGTCCACTGGAAACATTGAAAAGGAGAGAAAGGAGAGAAAAAAGAAAGGAGAGAGAAAAAAAGAAAGGAGAGAGAAAAAAAGAAAGGAGAGAGAAAAAAAGAAAGGAGAGAGAAAAAAAGAAAGGAGAGAGAAAAAAAGAAAGGAGAGAGAAAAAAAGAAAGGAGAGAGAAAAAAAGAAAGGAGAGAGAAAAAAAGAAAGGAGAGAGAAAAAAAGAAAGGAGAGAGAAAAAAAGAAAGGAGAGAGAAAAAAAGAAAGGAGAGAGAAAAAAAGAAAGGAGAGAGAAAAAAAGAAAGGAGAGAGAAAAAAAGAAAGGAGAGAGAAAAAAAAGAAAGGAATGAGAGTTATCTGCCCTTTTCCACTTACAGACAGTAAAAAAAACAAAAAACAACAACAAATAAAGCATAAACATCACAAAACAAACCTATCATGTCATGTCCTAAGCAGTGATGTAATAAATGTCCCATAAACCACAAAGAACTTGAAGGATCAAAAACACCTAAACTTGGGTGGAAGACTCATTTACTTTGAAGATAAAGTGTTAAAGTGGAAAGGTAGGCAAGTAGTAATTGTCAATACTTTAAAAAAACATACACAAAGGAAAAGGAAAAGACATGCCTCCCCCACCCCAATGCCTAAAAAATGGTGACAAAAGAGGAGTAAAACAATAAGAAATAGAACAACAATTGCAAACTTCCGCCCTTTTGGCTGATGCAGTGTTTATAAAGACAACAGATAAAGGAAAAAGGGGATAGTGGGGTTTGAGTGTTGTGAAGAAAAAGGCCAGGTATGCTGATGAGTGTAATCAGGTTAGAGGTTATATTTACAAAGTTAACAAAAGAAAATCAAGTTTGGTCCCAGGGCTTGGAAGAGACAAAACAAAATCATTTAAAAATCCTTCAAAAAAGTACAGTATTTAGAAGAAAAAAGAAGAAAAAAAAAGAAAAAAGAAAGAAAAAAAGATGCCTGTGTATGTACAACAATCTACATATGAGGAGGTGCTGAAAAGTTCTAAACTTAACCCACTTCCCAAACAGTTTTTCTTAGTTGGTCCTAAAACTGTTCAGCCCTGCTCTTTTTACACTACATGCACATGTGTAAATAAATATAATTTACATATCAAATATAATTTACATCACGCAGGTACATTATACTAGAATATACTAACAACATACATTAATGTATAAAACACACAAAATCCTGGATGTGCAGTAAAAATTAAAAATTTCTTGATGTACAAATGAAAAAATCAGCTGCCCAAAACAGAAAAAATGGAAATCTACAAATTGAATCATATCCAGACTTCTACTTAAAGCATCAACAAAGTTTCCCACATGTTCAGAGCTGCACTTAAGTTATCTTTTACAAGCAAGCAAATGCTAATTAAATTTTCCTGTTTTTGCTGAGCTATTTCACATAAACAACAAATATACCCACATACATTGTCTAAATTACACAAAAATGGAAATAACACTGACACCTCATTTTAACAGATAAATTTATCAAGATTACATAAAAATATCTTGAAATAGTAAAGAGTAAATTTATTCAATAAAATCACCATTGGCTTCAACCACAGCCTCCAGATGACTTCAGGCTCTCCTGCAACTCTTCTGGACGGTTGGTGAATACTGCCATAATTCTTGCCTTCAGTTTATCTTTGGTATTAGGAGTTTAGTTGGCCTCTTGCTCAACAGCACCCTATACATAATCAAGGGGAGTTAGGTGGCCAGAAAAGGTGATGGGGTCAAAGAAATTGTCTGACAGCCATGACTTGTGTGGTATGGTGCGAAGCCCTGTTGCCAGACATGGGGTCTTCCAGCAGATTCCCTCTTGACCCAGGGCAGCACTACCTCCTCAAGCCACTTTATGTAGGCCTCCATGTTGAGTGAGGCCCTCACCAACAAATTCAGGAGTTCTTTTCTTATCAGAATGATCAAAGTTAGTTTTACAAGCTGCTATACCTTCATAATCATCATTAGATTCATCCAAATCTTTCCTCAAATTGACACCCAAACATTCTGAAAAGTTTGTATTGGATCTTCCAGTTTGAATGCCAAGCAGTACAACAAGTCATTTCCTAATTTCTGGCAGAGTGAATTGTGTCACGGTGCTCTTTTTCTCACAGGGCCCAATTGACCCTACCATACTGTGCAGTTGACAAAATCAAAAACAAACAACGCAAATGCATGAAATAAAATATTTAAAATAACGACCCTGCATAAAACAACAGATATGCACATATGTTTATCAAATGGACATATTCATATTTCAGTGAGATAGACATGCACACACTTTAAAGAGCAAGTTAATTACAACATCCATAGTGAAGATACAAAATATTAATTGTGTACCCACGTGCACACCAGACACCAGTGAGTTAGTCTCCAAAGTCAGATATGTTCCTTTTGATTCTTGTTTTTGTTTTGTACTCTCTGCCAAATCAGACACCTGCCATTTTCTCTCTCCCTTAACAAGTAGTCAAAAACTACGTACAAATCTAAATGCTAGAAAAAACCACACGAACCTCACTCGTTCTTTCTTTGCCACTTCTTGTTGACCACATTCTTCTTGTGTACAATTTTTTTTTCATCACTACCTTAATGTTAACCAAAACCTAAAAGAAGCCAATCTCATTTTTACTTTTATTCATACATAATAAATCAAGGTGTTGAAATTGCCAGCACATACCTTCCATAATATTAGATAACATGCACATAAGATGGTATTTTAAAGTCATAATATGGTTGATAAAGATGTAAATTTTTTATTTTTGTTCTCCATACCTCGTGGTCTAAAATGACTGTCCAGAGAAAAAGGAGCATGCTCTATTTTTGAAAAGGTGCACAGGTTTCAGACATTTAAGGACATTCAAGAGGATATTCTTTGATAAATTTGTGGGAACCGAATTAGAAAATCCCATGAAAAGTGCACTGCTTGTCATATTCATTTTAAGAGAAATGACATCGCTTAATGGCATACATGGAGAAGAGAGAGAGCAAAAAGATGAGATAAAATGGCATACGAGAAACACAATCAAATCACGTTGCATGTTAGACTTGAAGCATGGAATATGATTGATGCCCCAAGTTGAGCAGAATCACTCAAAAATATTTAACATTTTCTTCTTTTTTTTTAACAGGATTTTACTGAGAGATTAGCTTATTCCTAGTTCCATGTTTGTTTCAAAAGAAATCTCTTTTGGTGTTAGAACACAAACAGGATCAAAGAACATTTAAAAAATTCTAACCTGGATTCCTATACCATTATGTTGAAAACATCTACCTACTGATGGAGGAAGTGCCATTTTTAAATAAATGGAACAGAGAAGCTAATTTCGTAAGGAAAGGGCAAAGGTTATTTCCTTGCCTATTTCTGGTTATTGATAACCAACAAGAGAAAATGATAAAAAAAAAAAAAAACAATACAACATTTAAGTAATCTCTTCTTGAATTCTGATGCTCACGGGATATCACTTATCCACTATAATAAAAAAAAAAAGTTTTATCTTAGAGACCATTTATATATGAGGGAGTACTGAAAAGTTCTTAGCCTAACCCACTTCTAAAACCCTTACCAAATGTCAGGTTTCTTCTTAAAGGGTTTTTTGAACAGGCTGATAACTTTTCAGCACATCCTTTTACCATCAGAAACAGTTTTCCTAATTCCAGATTCATAGCCTTGAGATTTTGATCTTCAATACTGAAAAACAAAATTAAATACAACCACACTAAATGTCACTTTCGGCATTCTGTAACTGACAAATATAGTCATTTTCTTGCTTCCATTCCCAAAGATTTCCATCTGTGCAGATATTGGTCATCATATCCTTTCTCTGGCATTTTATTTTTCACCTGATCAGAAATCACCAAGATATCAAACACTATTAATGGCAGTTGACAACAGGTGGTTGCTTATAGCAGATCAATACCAATCAGATTGCTACCTGGAATCTAGATCAAATCCAACTGTTTTATTCCTCTATGTACAGAATGTAGCTTAGATGGACAAGCAGAAGACATTTTAATAATGAAAAAAAAAAAAAAATAATATGAATTTTATTCTGACAACAAACTTGAAATTGAGTTGTACTCTATTTAAATTAGAAAGACAAAAAGAGAAAAAATATCCTTTACAGATTTTAGGATAAATAGTTTTCATTTTTACGTATTAATCTTTTATTATCCATTTATATAGACTTCAAAACAAAATTCATCTTTTGTATTTCTAAGACTTTCTAACTACAAGCTGCACCTCTTGTATCTAAAGTTAGTATTCTTGCTCTAAGAGTGCTATGTAGATTTATTCTCTTCTGAAACAGCATTCATCATGGCTATCGGTCCTCTCCCTTCCAATGAAACAATCAACCAAACATTTATGTCCTTTTTCAGGCTAATTATTTATGGAATTGTTTTTGTTTTTTTAAAATTTTATATAGAAACTAGAACAACTGCTAGGATTGAAAAATTCCTTTTCATGCATGTGCTTTAAGCTTCACCTGCTAAGCACTTTAGTACTGGAATTTGGATTTGTCTGAATTTCTGGGATGAGGAATGTTTTGTTATCCACTTTTGGACTAATATCCTCATCTTTTTTTATTGTTGTTATCACAGCATTTTGACCACTGAGCTTTCCAACCTTATTCAGTTGTCAATCTGGGTAATCTTCAGGGAATTTCAAACTGAACCCTTTATTTAATCTACAAGGATCTCGATTCATTGCCCATGTCTAGGGATATCTTGTCTTGTTATTATTTATTACTGTTGAGATAGTGTTCACCTTGTTTCTTATCCGGCCTAGAAATTGAACTCTCAATTACGATGGCAAGAAATTCATGAACAACTGCCCAAGTAGTATGGACTTGGGTTCAGTAGAAACAGGGTTTGATGTGGTTTGTTTGTTTAATGGCATATCAACTCCTTATGGGTCATTTGAATGCCAAAATTTTATTTTCTTGTGAGCATTGATAATTTTTTTTTTTTTCCAAATGTATTGCTGGTAATTTTTAAAGTTTTTTTTTTTTTTTTTTTTACTATGAAAATGTATTGCTGGTAATATTACATAATATATTTTTATATTTTCATGTTTTGACTTTAGTTTGGGGGTTTATTATTTGCCTACAGCTGGGACCCTAACAGGTCAGGGTGAACATAGTAGAAACAGAGCATACAATAACTAAACACTAAATATGAACAAAACAAGATATCCCTAGACCTGGAAAGTGGAATGAAAAAAAGCTACTCTTGTAGATTAAATATGGGGTTAGGTTCGAAATTGCCTAAAGGTATTTTGGATCAACAGAAACCTGAAAAAGACCAGAAGGCACAAAAGCCTTGTTATAACAACAACAAAGATGAGGACATTAATCCAACTTTAAATAAACTTTGATTTCTATCAGACATTCTGCTTTACAAAACACCTTCAAGATTATAGCAAAGATTACTGGTTTGTATTGTGAAATTTTATAGCATATTTGTTTACAGCAATAAAAATAATTAGAATAGGCTTGACGCATTTGCACTCTGTATTTAAATCCAACTTCTGTCTTGGATATTGAGCTCTTACATAATTCTTAATACATTTTGAAATTGTCTGTTTATATTTCTGAGATGAAGTATTGTAACTATTTAAACTATTTACGTTGTCCCCAAGGATACATAGCCCAGTGGATAAAAGCATTGGTTGAAGTAATAAAGTGACTTGATCCAAAGAGTTGTGAGTTCAATACCTGGCCACAGCAGAGGTGAACAAAAAACTTAGAGAGCTGAGTTACTAAAGGGAAATAGCTGCAATTGAAATCTACCCTGATGGATAAAATAAAGGGTTAGATTTGAAATTCCAACCACCTGTTGAAGGGCAGCCGAAAATTTCTGAATATGACGACAAAGATGAGGACAATGCTCCGAACAATGTAAATATTATTAAATTGATTTATGTGTTATTTTATGGTAAATAAAATAAAATTAAACTAAAGATTTTAGAATATTCAAACTTGACTTTCTCAGCTGATATAATTTGATACACAGATGAATTTATAAAGGCCAATACATGAAGATAATAATTTTAACCTTTTGCAAAATAATTAATGAAGTGTGATGAGAAACAGTGAAAATCTTTTTTTAACCAACTAAATTTTAATGTATCCAATATTGCAACAGAAGGGCAGGAACAGTTTTGATGATGTTTTATTTTCCAGTTTTTCTACCAAAGTATATTGCCTAAGAGTAGTAGAGAACATCAAAGAATTGATATGCAACTTGTTAGACTCAACAGATTAAATGTTTACAGCCACATCATGTTGAAATACTGGTTCCTGTATGATCGCAGAAGTTAATCAGCATTGAGCCTGATCAGTACGTAGATGGGTGACCGTTTGGGAATACCAGGTGCTGTAAGCTTGGATGTGCAGGTGGTGTAATAAATAATGGCTTAGAATTGTTAATTGGAGAGCTGAGATCCAATTCCAGCCAGGTTTGTTATATTCACTTATGCACAAAGAAAGATATCTATCTAACTCTTCTCCCCCCCCCCCCAACTATGAGTTAATTAGTAGTACCTATTTTAATAGGGGATAGCTGAGGGAAAAAATATTGAATAAAAAGTAAATTTTAATATTAAAATTTTTGTACCATGAATATGAAGTCTGAAGACACATTCAGGAAAAAATAGCAACAAGAAGGATGTGCAATCTACAGAACCAGTGATTACACCAAAAAGTTGTTTAAAAAAAAAAAAAAAAAAAAAAAAAAAAATTTGATTTTAAAATTTCTACCCAACTATAGGATTTTAATAAAATTACTGGTACTTTTAACTAGAATTTACCAAGTATCCATCCACCTGGCTGTATAAACAAGACTGTCATTTCTGGCCCAATTTGAATCACATTGGCAGTAAATGTTAGGAGCATAACTGGAGTGGTTTTAAACCCTATTGGGGTGTAGTTATTTGTTTTATTATTATTGTTGTTATTGTTAACATGTAGTTTAAATTAAGTAATAGTCTTTATTCATTTTGTCTTTTTTCTTCTCTTCTACACTCTACTTGACTTTCTCAACAATCGAGTAAAGGACAAAAATCTTGAGTGAGGTTAAAGCTGATTGACCAAAACCTCACTAGAGAAAGAAAGCATTGTCTTTTATAGAGCTCCACTAGGTCAACAGGAGTGACATCTGTACTCGGCAGTGAATTTTATTTTTATCTTCAATCACATAACATGAAATGCCAATGTCATTAAAATAAATTGTTCTTGGTGAAAGGAAGGTAATTAAGTAAAAATAAGATCCATTACTAATTCAATCTGTCTACCTGACTAAAGCTAAAACGTCAACAGAAAAAAAAGGAAATATATTAAGGTCTATGATCGAGCAGAGATGACATTGGTATGGACCTGGTACTGTGATGGAAGAACCTGCTTCAAAACCAAGTCTGACCCTGATGAATTTCATATTTTTCTATGAAACATTTTATGGAGTTTAGTAAATGTGGTGATTGGGTGTCAGCATAGATGCAAAAGAGGTCCAGATTGTTTGTGAACATGTTAACACCAGTTACATTCAGGTTCTCACCGCTAACAGTGGGACAACTTAGCATGTCTGGATACGGGCCTCCCTGCAACAGGTCAAGATCCAGGTCTTTATAAGATGCCTCATGCTAATAAAAACAACGGGAAGACCAGCAGTCAGCAGTTGGCAAAGCACGTTGTCTTGTGAAGTCAGAACCATGGTCATTTTGTTCCTAAAGTTGCTGTGGTTTCTGAGGCAGTGTCATTTTTGTTACCTACTGCCTCTTTCTCCTCTCTACCTATTACCCCGATAATTGGTTGGGAAAGCAATCAGCTAGGTGTTTTCCCCACTCTCAATATACTCTCTGCTTACATTACCACAGTAGAGAAACATTTTTTTTTAATTTAATTGAGTGACACTTAACAGATTTATTTAGTTAAAGATGTTTCTTGTCTTTGTAATTCTAACTAATAATGCAATGTAATTATTTTACTGTCAGCTTGAAGAATCATGAAGACCTACAAACTTAATTAGTAATGTTTAGTAAAACAAGTTATTTTTTCTGTAGTTTTCATTGTCAATTTAGAATGTCCACCGAGTGATTTGAAACGGTAATTGTTACTAACCTGAAAATATGTAGAGATAGCAGAACACTGAATGGTTTCACAACACTCTCCTCCACTGACTTATAGAAATGGACTTGGGTAGATGAAGAATGTGTAAAATAATAGGTAAAGAGGTCAAGTTATTTCAACAGTCATGGGATCAAGATTTAACACCATTTGACTGTAGAATGATTACTAGAGTCACAATGATAGGCCACCATCTCAAAGGTTGCAAGTCTCAGGTTTTTATTTGGTAGCAAACAGACCAGGAATATGCAAATTCCAGACAGATATCAGTGGTGCCTGAAGACTGGACACCCATTAGTAATGCAAAAATAGTAACCAAATCACATCCCAATTCAACATATAGCATTCTTCAGCCAGCCAACCAAGCAGGCTGCATGCCAAGCTCTTGGACTCTTAACAGTTGAGTTTGAAATTGTTATAGAAGAGGCTACCTCCATTTGTCGTGGCCTATTACTGGAATCAGCATTAAGAATTATTAGGTGAGGATATCATTCATAAAAGTCATCTTGAATATCCTGATGATCAGATAGTTAACGAGTCTCCTTCACATCAAATCAATTGAACAACAATATAGCTATAATCTCTTTCAATATTTTCACATCCTGATACACATCTTCCAGAAAACAACATTCTGCAAGAGATCCAGAAGGTGACAAGATAAAGAAATTCAATATTCAGGAGCAGTGAAAGTGAGTCAATGAGGAACAGATGGTCATTGAGAATGCAATCATGGAATCAGATATAAATGAACAGATATCTGCCATTATTACTCAAGGTGAAACTGTGATTGGCACATGCTGAGAGAAGCAGGTAACACAAGCCACAGTCTCAAGTGAGACAGTTGCTAACCTCATTCCTAATGACCACACCCACCACACTCACTGAAAGGTACCATCGGATGTAATTGAGGTTTTAATATGCAGCATTCACCAAACAGGGCGCCACTGATTATTAAACAGTGCTGCCTCATGGTGACTAATGCAATTTGAGATCTCAAGATGTTAAAGGGATAATCAGTGACGCCAATGATCACACATTTCAAGACATCAGGAAGAATGATAAGCATTATGAAGAAATCGTCATGGTTTTCGCTGGTGACAAGTAACAAATCTTGCCTGTTATAGGCAGAAGTAGTCAAGCTAAAACTGTCAATGCCTGGTTTCATCATTGCTAAATTGTGGGAGCAAGTCAAACTCATGAAGTCAATAAAAGATTATGTAAGTTTAAATTAGAGGTGGCAAAGGGCAGGCAATCTTTGCAGATGAATTGATAGAGATTGAAGAAGGTCAGATCTCCAAGGTGCCACAAATAAGAGATTATAAAATTAGAGTTAAGGACCAATACATCATCCAGTTGGATTAGCTGGAAGATGTCTGCAGTCATGCCAATACAAGAATTGCTTCCAACACAATAGCAATAAATGATTCTGCAGTTAAGCCATATTTTGTCTAACAAACGGCCTAATAGATTAAATAATTAGGTGTACAGAAGCAACAATACACCGAGTTTCATATATATTTAGAGAAATTCAGAGACAATTTCTGTTTACCTAGAAGACCATCCATTAAACTGGTACAAATAAAAAAATAAAAATAAAACAGGTGTCCCATTATTTCAGGGGTACAGCTTTCATTATACCAGTGGGCACTGTAATGGAAGTCATTATACAGTCATGAATCTTTTGGAGCATGTGATTGGTACAAGACTGTTCCTGGTTCCATATGCAAGCAAATCAATAACAATCCCACATATTCACATTGCGTTGTGTGAAAAACTGTTTCCACAGACAGTTCCCATCTCAAATCTGTTTTGGAAATGTAAACAAACTGTCCCAAATCAGCATCTACCTAAAAAGTGACTTCTCACATGGTCAGCTCAATACAGCCATGAGTAGAGATGAAAATCTTGAGGGGCCTGCAAATCTTAATGGGGAAAATAATGTTTGCGAGACTACATTTTGAATGTGAGAGGTTAAATATAACTGATTATTTTAATTAAGTTTACAACAATTAAGAAATGATGATATGACTAATTAGTCATCAACCATTTTTTGCCTATTTGTGTTGGTTTATATAATCAATCATCCTTGTTTATTACAGTACAGAAGTTCTGTCTCTGGTTTAAGAATCATCTTAAAGAGTTATCTTAAATATAAAATGAATTTAAATAATATTTTGAGAGTTTTTTTTAGATTTAGAGTAATTTAATTACTGATTATCAACCCTAATTTTTGATACAAAATACTTTATTAATATCAATGACTATATTTAAAATGGGCAAGTTTTGCTAGTTTTAACTAACAATTTAATTGAAAATAAAATAAAAATTACTTATTTTTTATTATTTAGAATCACTTTCTCAAACAATGCAGGTTTTTGATTAATAATCGTGACAAATGTTCTTGATATTTTCATGCTAGAAATGCAAAATTCTTCTGGAAAAAAAAAACTATGGAAATGTGCAGATCTGAAGACAAAAAAAAAAAAAAAAGAGACCATTTATTGCAAATAACAACCATTTTGTATCCTTTAATGATTTCAATTTAATATTTGAAGTAGCCTTTCGGCTCTAGCCAGTGAACAATGAATAAACAGAGATTGAAATAGACAGATGTGAGATCAATAATCTGAATATTTTCTAGAGAAACCAAAATTACAAATTTGAATTCAAAAACAACTTATCTGTCCTGGGTATGAGGATAAACTACATCCGTGTCCTGGATAAGATGATAAACTACATCCGACAGCAAGGCCCCTGACCAGGAGGTCTTGGGGTGTGTAGAACCACCTATTAATTGCTGGTGTTCCCAGGTCCACCCTGGCCCAGGGTGATAGTACCTGTTAGGGTCCCAGCTATGGGCAAATGGTTAACCCCCAAACTGGTGTTAAAACACTATGAAAATGTAAAAATAGGTTTTAATACCAGAAATACTTTGTAAAAAATTATTACCAGCAATACATATTTGAAAGAAAAAATTTTGTCAGCATTAAATAACCCATTGAGGTTGATATGCTGTAAAACAAAACAAATCAAACCAAAAACAACTTATAAATCTGAATATTAGGAAAATACAACACAATATGTTCATGTTTTGGATACAGTGAATTCAAATTCTAGAACATCTGGATTTCACATTGTGCGCATAGACATGATTGCGGAGACCTTGTCTTATATTGTCTTACTAGAATCATTTTTCAAACTATACTATTAACATTTGAACATTTGATTTTTTTTTAAAAAAGTTGCTGTAATTATTAATATATATGTAATAATATCCAATTAATACATGTAATAATATCATTTAATTCTGCTTGTTTCTTAGTTAGCATGTGTATTACACCACTATCAACCTACTTATAAATAATAGACTATTCCATTTTGATCATGAGGAAAGACAGAAAAGACATATCCGGGATGCCGTTTGGTTTCAGTGAGTAAAAAAAAAAAAAAAAAATGGATAGAAGAGGCAATAGCACTTGTGCTTAACATTTGCTTCAGTGAAATGTAAAATCCTGTACATTTCAAATCTTTTCATTTGTACCTTCTTTAAATAATGACCTACATTCATATTTATGATTTTCTTTTATATTTTGTTAAATTTGTTCAGCTTGAAAATTTAACAATAGAGATGGGGAATTTCCATGGAGTTTATTTAATCATTAACTTAAGAATTAAGATTCATCAGAAATTCAAATAAGTAATTTAGTAATATTTAATACAGTATATGCTTACATTCATGCTTTTGCTTTTGGTAACTTAGTGTTGTTTTCACTGCCATCACATGTAGTCTGTGTCGTTCTTGTTTTGTGTGGTTACTGTCTTAAATCTGTTCATTGTGTTTCATCATGAATAGGAGATGTGGTGTGAATCACCCAGACAGACTTTTGTCATGTCTTTGGAAAAATTTAATCTGCATGATCAGTATAAAAAAAAACAAAAAAAAACACTGACACCCAATCAAAAAGCAACCTTCAAATATTATTTCAGGTGCAACATTTAAAAATCTTATGTTGCATAGTCCATTACTCAGGACTCGCATAATGGTTAAATGGAAAAACAGAAAGGAATACCTTTTGCCCTTCCAATGATATAGTGAGCTAACCAATCATGTCTTTGAGTGTTACATTTTTATAACTTATTTGATTTCTAATAGAAAAATAAATTATGTATGCAGATTGTAAGTTAGCTCAGAAACTGTCCCCACACAACTTCAAGAATCCTATTTCCAGTTCCTATATCGGATGATTCGTTTGAAAACCTTGGAACATCTCATAATGAAGCTCATTATTAGAAGAATATATGGTTAAATTTAAGGGAAAGAATCTATACTTGTTAAATGAAGAAACTTTGAACAATTTAGCAAGAAATCTGTCTTTGACAAAGGATAAGGCAGAAAGTTTGGAATCCAGATGACATCAATGGAATTTTCTACAGGAAAACATGAACATTTCCTTTTGCCATTCTAGTCATGAAGATTTGTCTTTTTCAAATAAGATAATTCTCTACTGTTACCAATATATTCATACAAACTAAGATTGTGGATAACAATTGAAGATGACTTATAGACTTGATTAGTGCTAACTTTAAAACTGTATTGTTGTACATAGCATTAAAAAAAACAAACCTTCCACTCTTGTAGGTTATGTTACAGGAAAGGAGGATTTAATGGATTTCATTTTGAAACAATTCCCAACAGCCATGCCGCAAAATATCATCACAGCATACATATATGTGCGTGTATGGGAAAGTAGTAATGGTACCGTGTTAGTATTTGAATAAATGAATAAGTATTAAACATTAGTAAGCTGCACAAATAGTTGAATAGGTACATTGAAATAAAGTTTGTATTTATGGATATTTTTTTTTTAATTTATAACTTTATTTCATAACATTTAAATGTATACCCTTTAAAAATTTTGCTAAGTGTGCCGTGATATCTTCATTTGATCCTAGGTGTGCTGTTGCTTAAAAAAGGTTGAGAAACATTGATATAAGGAATATTTTTGATGATATAAATATCATACTCTTTGTCCTGGTGTTTTTTCTGTCTTACCTAGCCAACTTTTAGTAACGGTATAAACTAAAATTATGTCCTTCTAGGGGACAATTGCCATGACAGCGATCCTTACATTTTAAAAGATTGACCTAAAAACATGAATAAATACTTGGTTAGTACAATATACAGTATATGGTCCTGATAGACCCACAAAAGATCTTCCTTTCTACCTCTTTACATCAAATTCAGTGTCTTGAAGAACCTAAAAGCTACTATCACACGTGGTAAAGTGGATCTCAATATCTAAAATTAATATTTGGTAAAGACTCCAAACAAAAAACTGGCATTTTCACTTAAACCAAGATCAGTAGTAAACTAAATCCACTTGATTTAACTAAATGCGACTCATTGATGTTGCACAGAAGATGATGTTGATTGAATAGACAAGACATGCCGGATGTTTTTTTAAAATGCGCTTCTTGCATTCTCATCTTGATATTTTTTACAACAGATCTATGTGTCATAAGTAATGAACACAGAGGTTCATTCAAGGCATATCTGAGATGGAAATAAAATTATCAAGTTGATTCAACCCAGACATGATGGGTGGCGTCTGCTGGTTCCTAAAATAAGAGACTGGCTCAATGCACAACTGTCTCAAATGTTTCTGAAGATATCAAAAATAAAAAGTGTATTTAATATATATTAGGTTATTTCCAGTTGTTATCTAAACTTTCCTTGAATATAAACATACTATTTACTAAGATACTGTCTTGTACGTAAATACTATATACAATACTACTATTAATATAATAGTTACACTTACACAGCATATTTATGGTCAATGTATCTGCAAAAAACCTGCCATACTAGGATAATTCTGAGTGCAGATTTAGAATAAGTTGATTTAGTCCTGTATGCTATCATTTGTTTGGGTAGTAGCAGGGTGGGGGAGCATTTTTTCTTTTTTACCTGGCAAATTTTTAGCCAAGGTTAAAAATTTGCCATCCTACAAAATGTCTTGACAACTTGACATCTAACACCTCCCCCACCCATGATTTGATAAACAGACACTTCCTCTTCATTAGAGAGAAGTTTTTGCAGATCAGAAATATTCAAAATAATATGAATGTTTATCTAATAACAGATTGACATGAGGAATAACAAGCTACTTTTCTGAGAGTCATCATTAGAGAAATATTTACATATGCCTAGTTCAGTTTCACAAAAACATTTCTACCCACTTAGATTAAAACCAAACTCAAAGTTCTTTTGTTTGAGAGAAGAGAGAGAGAGAGAGAGAAATAAAAAGAAGAAGCAAACTTTCCTAACAAATCTCCTTCCTATACAAAATATTTTTAAATTAAACAATGTTTGGTTATTTTTTTTCTACTGTCAAAACACAGAGCAAATATAGGTGGAATAGATTGTAACAGGCTGCACAGACATATTTCATGTCTTCTTTGTTGAGATTAAAAAAAATCCCCAGTGAATAAGCAGGCAGGAGAACCCAAACCTGTAAATGGAGGCTTCAATGTTTGTTTATAACAACCAAGATGTCAGGTTATAGCAGCGAAGCCATAAAAATGAATAACAAAATGATGTACCACAAACAGAAGGTCAATGAGAAGAAATTAGATGCAACTTTTCCATCAATCACTTACCAATTAAAAACAAACAATACCAGAACAATGATAATGATATGACAGAATGCCAATATTTCAAGTATACAACACTATTAATATAAAGAAGACATTTTCAACTAATCCTAATTTAAGAAAATTCAGGTGTTAGTTTTTTTTTATATGAACTGTGAAAAAAAAAAAAAAAAATGGCGTGCAGATATGGTTTAATCATTTAGTATGTAATTTGGGAATTACATATGCCTTTCAATAAGTGTTAGAGTAAAGAACTAAATTTCATATTTAACACACAAAACTCAAGACAGAAACAAGAACACTTTTTTTTATATATTAACCTTTAATATCCATAATCTTGTTTAGTCTCAGATTCTTTTGAAAATGTTCACTGTGATCATCATTGTTATCATTATATTCTCTACCAATTTCATTATGTTTGGATTTGGTTCTTTTTATTCAGATTCTTGATAATTAAAATGTCAGAAAAAAATCTGTTAAATAGACTGCAAGAATAAGTTAAATCTCATCAATGAAGTATGTAATTTACCAATGTGTTCAAAGCACTGGGGTTATTAAAAAGTATCATGTAGTTCCTCTTAACCACATATATACTTGCAATTCTTATTATAAGTCTAAATATTGATGGCTTGTCCAGATATAACCACTTGCCTTGGTATTACTCCAGTATGGAAAATTAATGGCTGGAGAAAAAGATTCTGGACATCATGGGAGAGCAGAAGAGAAAATAAAATTGACTGTTTAATTGGGCAGGTCATTATGTTTAATATTCCTTTCATAGTTGACAATTAAACACAGAAAATTTACAACTCATTTTTGTCATTCAACTTCAAGCTACCACCATATCTCCTCCTCCTCCTCCTCCTTGTTGTCTTGGATGCTCTCACAAAATGATTACACTGATAAATTGCATCAAAAAAGTCAGCCTGATGTGCAGATTTTCTGTCTTTTTGTTCAGTTTCCATTCCTTCCAAACCTAATTCATTCAATGGTATCATACTGTAGGCAAAATGGCTGCAAATAACTTTAAACTGTTTAAGGAGTTATTGAACTGAACTAATCCTTAAAAGGGCTATGCTTATTGAGTACCCTGCCAATAATAAACTCACTTGATTTGTTACATGAACCTCTGTGATGCACCAAGGATTTTTCTTTAAATAAATTTCAGTGAATAAATTTTATGAGAAGTACAAAGAATTAAACTCTGCACTTTACAATATCCATTTGAGAGTTTTAATATTGTTATTCAGTACCTCCACATATGGATATAAAAAGTGGCAGTTGTTCAAAAACAATTTTTGATATATTAACATTTAAATGGGCTATGAAATAATCAAATATCAATTGTATATCCCTCAAAATATCAGAAATTTCTTTGTGTTATATCTGTTTTTGTAATTATAGTCGATAAAATAAGTTGCAGGTGTGGATCAATGATTGAAAGCAAACTGCCCAAAGAGAAGTGAATTAGAACTGCTTGATAAATTCTACCAATGAACTCAATGCTGTAGCAGCAGAAACATCAAAATTTAATTTCAAATGAATATAAAAAAAAAAAAAAAGTTATCACAAAAATTCACCTTAAAAACCTTTTTCAGTTACTAGGACCAGTTTACCATTCTCTACAGTCAAAAAAGAGTTAGTAATAATTGAAGCCGCTAGAATTTTGTTTTAATATTAAAAAATTCTAGAGATGAAATATGGTTAATATCTTTCACTAACACCAGATCTAAGAACTTTATAATCTTCCTTGTTGACACTTTATCTACTTTGTTGAACAATAGTCAAAGTGTTACCCAAACAGGTTTTATATAATAGCAATAGAATTGGTGTATAAAAGAATATTGATTTGGGTGGGGAGAGAGAGAAAAAAAAACACAGATGGCACATTAAAAGCCTTGCATAAATCAATGATGTTGACAAAAAAAAAAATAAAAAGTCAATTTTCTTTTCCAAAATGAGAGAAAACTTAACATGATTGCAGGATAAAGGAATATCATGCAATTCTAAGAAAGATCTTCTTTAAGAGAAATTATACTCATGTTAAGATCCAACAAAAAACTGTGAATCTCATTATTCGAGAGAAAAAAAAAACTTGCAAGAATTTTAGAATCTAGTGCTACTGTAAGGATAACAGTAGAAATATGTAAAGTTAAAAGGATTTCTCAACAAAACTAACAGAAATTGTAATGAATAAATGTAAACATTTCAATGACTGAATCCCAAATTGAAAAAAGGTTGGGAATAAATGTCTTCTACTTAATACCATAACACAGAACTTAAATCCTTCCCTCACAATTATGACAAATGTAGATGACAAAAGTTAGGAATTCAAGGGAAAGTATTCATCACAGAAAAAAAACAAAAATAATTCTTAAGACATTCACAGGCATTTATATTTCATTTAGTTAAAGTAAATATTAAAAAAAATATTAACATCAGATAAGTTGGTAGCACAAACTAAAATCATCTTACAATGGCACAAGATACATTTTGTCAAAAGACATAATAAAAACATGCCTACCAACTGATAACCTGAAAGCATCATAACAACTGACACAGGGATCTTCAATGAAGCATTTAAAAAAAAAAGAAAATTTCCACAGTCAATTTTTAGTCTAACAGATGTACTTATTTGTTAATATCAAAATAAAAGATGATTTTTTAAGACTTTGCTTCAATTTAAATATTTTTCTAGGTTCGCATGAATTTTACAATCTATCATAATAGTGAGTTGTAGAAAATGAGAAAAATAGTTTGAATAAATTAAATATGTCCTGTATCTTTTGCTTGATTGAGTTTAGTTGTCAGAAAATTGGAAATTCTTTTGAAATCACTTAAATTCTTCTAAATAGAGTCATTAATAGAACCTGCAAAATGAAAATGTCTCAGAAAACGACAGTATAGAATGTTACCTACGAGCTGTGCTAGACACAACGGTCAATATAAGAATTCTTCTCATTTGCTTTAAACATTTCAGCTAACAAAAGAAAACATTAAACTTTCTTTTCACTGTTTGCATTTTGATTGACACAAAAACTCTTAGCCTATTCACCTGAGGCAGTCATGCACACCTGGTACAAAATGATCAATTACAGACCGGCTGTTGGTTGGCACTTACGTGACCAGGCAAACATTGTTTGACAAATAAATTCAAAGATAAACTTACTGTGATTCAAGTATTCACAGAGCTCAAGATATGTGGCCAGAAACTTCACTCAGTTTAAGATGATGCACATAACACCAAAGTGCATGATACTTTATAATTGGCATTTTCTGCATACAAATCAACACAGATTTTCATTGACACTCAAGTAATGTACAGATAATTTTATGCCAGGTGCTCTAAGCTAGCTTTTGGTTAAGATCAAATTATTTACGGGAAAACTGCTAGGGCTGCTTTCTATTCTAGCACCAATTGGATCGGGGGGGGGGATGGAGGAAGGAAGAATGAAACAGAAGAAAGAAGCTACCAAGATTAAAATATCCAATTTATAACAGCGGCTGGTCATTTTAGAGAATTAAGCAAATTGTGAAGATTAGTGAAGATAATCCCCACTTGAGGCAGGTCCCTTTTACAGGTAAAGGAGTTACACATCAATAGATTTACTAAAAGACAAAAAGAGACGCTTTTCTTAAGCAAATGCAATTTTAAAAAAAATTTAAACAAAGCTAAAAAGCAAGTAGAGAATATTTCATACTTATCAATGATAGAAAATGTTATTTTATAGAAAGATTATATACAAACGTTACGTGAATATTACCAAATAAGGTGAATATTACCAAATAAGGAGGTGTGTGACCCTAACAGTTAAATGCCCAGAGAATCAAACTTTGGCTGAAACTGTTTGCATCTATTTCACACTAATGCTGTTAGGGAAAGGCATGAATCCATTTCTACTTTTAGCTCTGCATAAATAGTAGGGCAATGGAGGCATTTGGCTCTGTAAATCAGTCCATGTGGAGTATCAGTTTCGTTTGGTTTGGTTTATGCCATATCAACCACAATTTAATGCTGACAACTTTCATTGGTGGTAATATTTCTTTTCAAAAATGTATTGCTGCTAATATTTTTTTCCTTCAAAAATCTGTTTCTGGTAATATTTTTTCTTTATAATGTATCACTGGTAACATTTTTTTGAAAAATGTATAACTGGTAATTTTTTATTTTTTTTTAATGTATAGTTTGCTTTGTTTTGTTTTATGGCATTTCAATCTTAATGGGTTATTTAATGCTGACAAGATTTTTATTGCTGGTAATATTTTTTTCTCAAAAATGTATTGCTGGTAATTGTTTTTTTTTTTAATGTATAGCTGATATTTTTTTCAAAAATGTATTGCTGGTAATAATTTTTTTTTTTTTACAAGGTATTTCCGGTATTAAAACCTATTTTTACACTTTCATAGTGTTTTAATTCCAGTTTGGAGGTTAACTATTTACCCATAGCTGGGACACTAACAGGTGCTACCACACTTGCTACTAAAACTGCAGCAGCCAAACTTGGTTTAGTTGTAGTTTTGTGTGCTACCAGGAGAATGCAGAGAAAAAAGATATTTGCACAATAATGATATTTTGTAAATTATTTTCTATACTATTACCTGCAGAGACCAAGAAATATGAAACTTCCCTGTATATATGGAAACTATAAAGATAATTCTAAAAACAAATCATTTTGAAATAATCTTGGATTTGTTACAATATGAAAATCATTTGAATACAAAAAAAAATCAATATTATGAATGTGACTTCTGTTTTGTAGATTGTGAAATGGCCACGATGAAACAAACTAGAATTAAATGAAAAATTAAATATTTTTTCAAATGATCTATATTTAGTATTCAGATAAAGAGTAACTGAATAAAAATCAGGGTTACAGACTAACTTTTATTCACCATCATCCTAGAACTGTCCCCCCAAAATACTTTAATCATTACCCCAAAATTTTAAACTGCTCTGAATTTTTTTTAAAACTTTATCATTCATAGTTGTTAGTAGCATAATAAAAGCACCAATGATTAGAAAATAAATTAAAAAGTACTAAACTATTAGTTTTAAAATAAATAAATACAAAATCAAATTAGTTTAATTTTACTGTATTTTTATAAAATTCATAACTATTTTTATTTAAACATTTTGGTTAAATCCCCTTCAATAATTTTATATGAAACATTCTTATAAATTTTCTTCTCAGAGTAACCGTTATCAGACCTTAAAAATTCTGCTCTAAGCATTCATTTTCTATATAAAGAATATTAGTGCATCCCAAATATTCCCAATCAAAAAAATTCTTTATCAAAATAAATTTCATTTACAATTACTTTATATCATTATTTTCCTTCACCATTTAAAAAAAAATGCTTAAGTTTTTTGTTTTTTTTTAATATTCCACCAATTAAAAACCTGTCACTACTGATGACAAAAATTTTTTTATTTTTTTTTTTTTTAAAACATTAGATGCTTAAATCAATAAATATAATTTTAATTAAAAATGTTATATCATCCCAGCATTGTCCTAAAAAGACATAACCAGTCATCTCAAAGTAATGTTTATCAATGACGGAATGATGTTAATCTCAAGCTGTCGATAAAATGCAGACAAAGTGTTTCAATATTTATTGTAAAAGCAATATTATGAAAAAAAATGTTGAGTTTGAGATTTCAATATTTCAGATTAAAGCATTAAGTCTGCAAAGAATAAAATAGGCAATTGGCAGAAAAATATGCAAGCATCAGAAACGTCACACAACCAAACATTTTTTTATTCCAGAAAGTATGTCTTAAAATTGACCAAATTTTCTAATAGAGAAAAGCAATGCCATAATAACAAACTTATTTCTGCCTTAATTAAAGATATTTTCAGACAATAATCAGGATCCATTGTTATCTTTAAATATTTTTAAAATATAAAGTCAAGACACATCAGTGACATTTTTTAACTCTCAAAGTCTATCCTCCGATATCATCGGAATTATGTGCCTTTACATTTACATCAACAAGGATAAAAATCATCGTTTCTACTATTTCCTTCTTTTCTTTAAACATTTTCAATATTTCTAACTGATCTTTTTTTCTAAAATAAAATTTAACTTAAATTCAATTTACTCATATTTTTTGTTAAATAAAAGTTAAATCAAGAAACATCAATCTTTGGCTATTATAATCAGATTGTTGAGCCTTTTTTTATGAAAGTTTTACTTTTACATTTCTCAAGTTAATGTGTGTGAGGAATAGCTACCAAATTGAATTTTTAATAAAGCACTTACAAACACAATCTCAAAATACCTCGAATTCCTTGGGTATACATAGAAAGAAAAAAATTTTGAAAGCATTTTTCCATTCATAATTTTCTTGCTGTCTTATGAGAACCAGCGACAGGATACCTTTCAAAGGATTGCAAAGGAATTTCTTCAGATTCACTTTATGATACAAAATCAATTGAGTCCATAATTTATTGGCGGTATCTATTGTTTGCAGAACACATTTTCACATCATATTGCAAACATTCCCGATTTAAATTTCTGATAAAATTTGTAAAATATGTGAAAATAAATATTAAAATGAATGCAGATTTTTCAAGAGGCTTGGAATAATGTTCAGTAGCTTTCAATCTCCACCATTTTGTTTTCCTGATTGACATAAATCAAAACGAAAATTGAACCTTACTACTCTTACATCATTTAATTCTTTTTTTTCTTCAGTCATACAATCACTTTAAAATTGACTGGCATTTTTATTCATTAGAATTAGTGAGATTTTGTTATTTGGTTTTCTAAAAGAAAAATGAATATTCTAAGATGTTTTAACATATATTTAAAATATTTGTCTCGTATCTCAATATGAGACAAGGGGAAAAAACTAGGCACATATCCATTTAAACCCAAAACCTGTTTGAAGTTTTCATTGACACCAATAAAATAGAAACAGTAATGAAAAGCAGACTACCACATTGTGCTTCTATCATGAGTTGAGCCATAAATTACTGGGAAACTTCACAAATATCCTGGGATTTCCTCAAAGCTTTTAAGAACACTGAAACCAAACCAACAAAAGCATGAAATACAGGGGGAGGGGCATTAACATTTTCACACAAACCAATAAAGACAGCTAACATATTAGAAAAATCCATTAGCTCATCATCCTTCAAGAAAATAATTCATTTTTTTCCCAGGATTTTATGACTTTCTTTTACCTCCATTTACAGGTTTAACAAGGGCCAATGGACATTTACTGGGCAGCTTCTAGTAAAGCCTCCCAAAGGCTTAGTGTCACTAGTAAAAACAGGTTGCAAGTGAAAGAGGCTCAGAAAAGTTGAATGTTAACATTTATATGTAAGAATAATTCTAAACAGTAAGAGGATTTTTACTTTGGATAGCAACAATAAAGTCAATCAGAAATGAGAAGCATTTTTAGATCAGTCCTTATCATGGAAAGCAACATTCTCCTGAAAATAAAAGTTGCAATAAAGCTCAGAATTCAAGAGACCAAACTTTGTTTTATCAAAATTCCTTCAATGCAGGGTAATTTAATTTTTTTTTTTTTTTTTATAATAGGCCTATCTGCAGGGCTGGTGCTAGGATCATATCCCCCACCCTGAAACTTTGATATAGGATCTCCTCTCTGGCTAGTATTACAATATATATATATATATATATATATATATATAAAATCCTCCTTAGTGAATGATCTCTGAATAAAAAATGATTTTACCAAGATTATATATATATATATAGTGGGCTATGATAAGTTTTTAGCCACCCTTACTTACAGTAATTTTGGCTTGTGTAATATCATCTCTTTTTTTTTCTTTTTATTTTCCAGACAATACCATGTTAGTATCAAGTTACTCTGATCTATGACTGATAGTTTACTTATATTTTGCAATGAAAGTTCGCGGAAGTAAGGAAATTGGTAAATTTCAACAAGGACAAGTAATAGGATGGCATCCGTGGGGCAAGTCAAATAGAGAAATTGCTAGGTTTTTCCAGGTCAATCATCGAACGGTTAATAATATTGTCAAGAAATTTAATGAAGGCCATCGTCGTGTGGAATGACATTCAGGAAAACCAAGCATCCTGTCTGAGTGAACGAAAAGTTAGAGCATCAAAGATGTCACCAACAGCATGGAAATGTCGCCATATGCAGTGAGAAAGACTCTGAAAGAACTAGGCTATCAAAGAGTTGCAAGAAAGAAGCCCTTGATTTCAGAGGTTAACAGGAACAGGTGTATGGACTGGGCGAGAGAATTTGAGAGCAAAGATTATGAATTTTGGCAGTTTGTAATTTGGTCAGATGAAAGTAAATTCTGCCAGTATTCAAATTCAAGACAGGTTTATGTTTGGAGAAATCACAATGAAACTTGGAATACTGAATATCTGCAGGCGACCGTGAAACATGGAGGGATTGGAGTAATAGTGTAGGGCGCTGTCTGGTTTGGAAGGAAATCTGAGCTTATTCTTGTTGACGAGCAGTTGAATGGTCCAAAATACTATCAAATATTAGAGAAAGGACTGCTCCCACTATTTGAAATCAATAAGATTGACAAGAATGTCTACCTTTTTCAAGAAGATGGAGCACCATGTCATACAAGCAAAGTAGCAAAGGCCTGGAAGGAATCACAAGGAATCAAGTCACTGCCATGGGTAGACCAAAATCTGACATGAATCCAAGAGAGCACGTTTGGGAGCACCTTGGCCAAAGACTTTGAGAGCGTGCAACCAAAATCATGTCAGTGGCAATCCTTAAAGAAACATTGCTAAAGGAGTAGCAAAATATGGCTCAGACGACTGCTGATAACTTGATCAAATCCAGGAAAAATTGAATACAAGCACTGGAACTAACAAATGACGGACCTACTCTATTCTAGTTCCAAATACTGTTTATTTATGTTGAGTTGGAATTGCATAATTTTGAAATTGGGTGTAGTTTATTTCTCTGAGCTAAAAACTTTTCTTTGGCCACTGTAATGCATCCAAAACAAAACTGCTATCATTTACTCACCATTTTGAAGACTAATATTTTTACCTTGTTTAATTGACATTTTATTTTTAAATATTACCATTAATATTATTATTCATGTATCATGCAACTTTTGAAAACTTAATTTTGAAGCTAATTTTAAAGGGGGGTGGTCACATCATACACAAGATATATAATTAGCAAATGTACTGCTGGCTCTGGCTACGGTGTTGACCAAACTATATATCCATTTACTGTAGTCATAAAGTGCAGCAGTATTTAAAATAAACATGATTTGGATAAAACTGATGTTTTATTTAACAGTATCCAATAATAATGCATGTAATATTCAGATATTTGTATCGTATTATAAAATACAAACATAGCGAATATACACCTTTTTCCATTGTTTACGTTTATAAGATGTTTAGCTGTTTCTCATTTCGTTGTCTATGGCTGTACACATTTACGCAATGAGTATAGCATTACTAACAATACTTTTATCATTCTCTTTTACTTTTTTAATTTATTGAACTAGAAGATATGATAAAGACAGAGGCAAAGAGGTTATTCTATTGTAATTTGGGCTCACAAAAAAGGAACTCGCATGATACACGAGATAAATGATAAAATCATTTTTTATAAGCGAAAATTTGGGGGTTGCATGATATGCAAAATTGTGCATTACACGAGTATATACAGTATTAGCTAATTATCATGTAAAAAATTAATTTATGGTAAGAAAAAAATTTTTTTAAGATTCACTCAATATCAATTCTAAAGATTCATAAAAATTAGAATAAGTAATTTCTATAAAAGTCTTTTGGTTTGGTATAAAAGAATATTGGGAGGATAATTTCTATATCTTTGTGCATTTCAAACTCTAGTACATCAAGAAGGGTCTATAAACTGTGGAACAGAGAAATCATATGGAACAAGACCTAGAGAAAACAGTTGACATAGAAGTATTTTACAAATGAGGTCTTCAGTCTTTTCAGATGTAATCTTTAATGTTTAAGGCAATATATTATCATGAGGAAACACCACAATCTCAGTTTCCTTTTCCATCAAAACAGTGTTTAAATTCTTTCACTGCTGACAATAGATGTTTACTGTAACACTGACTAGTAGCAACTAAATCTTTCCTTGGAAGAAGGCCCATTTTGATTTGTGCTTTAACCTGCTCACATCCACAAAGCCAGTGATTAATTTGACTTCTTCAGTTTCTAGCAAATTCAGACAAAAGTAGGTCAACATAAACCTTAACAGAACAACCAGTTCATAGTATATCTCTTAAGCGGAAATAACATTTTTTAAACCTTTCAATATATATTAAACAATTACATTCATTTAAAAAGAATCCATCCCATAAACATGATCAATATTCCAGTTCGCTTCTGTAACATTTATTGCTTTTTTTCTAAATTCATTTTTATGCCATGTGCTCTCTAGACAAGTCCATTTTTTGCTGAGTCAATTTAAAGACCAAGTTGAATTGTATTTTAACAATATTTAAAATTTTATCATTCCATATAAGCATGTTTCATTATCCTTTAGAATTCTAGAATAGTGAGAATATCATTTTATTATTTATACTGTTTACAGTGTTCAGACTGTTGTCCTCATCTTTGTTGCCATATTCACAACATTTCAGCCATTGTACATGCCAGCCTTCTTCAGGTGATTGGAAGTTTGAACTGAATCCTTTATTCAGTCAACTGGGTAGATTGTTCTAGTTTCACATGTCATATCCCTTCCAGATATCTCAGTATCAGTTTCAGTTATTTCCCTCTAGTAACTGAACTCTCCAAGTTCAGCTCTGCAGTGGCCAGGTATTGGGTCAAGTCACTGCATTACTTCAACCAATGTTTTTATCCACTGGGTCATGTGTCCTTGACGACAACAGTCTGAACAATGAAAATAGTAATAATACCTCATTTCAGATATATAGACAGATATTTTTCAGATATTATTACATGGATAGGATGGCTGGAGACATTTTTAGACATTATGTGAGATTTTTTAACTTTTGCATTTAAGCAATTGAAATTCAATTAATTTCATTTAATGTAAACAGTAAATATTTAAATAATTTTTATATAAATTTAATGATTTTATATTAACAATTTATAATTAATATAATATGCATAAAAATTTATATATATATATATATATATATATATATATATACACACAATGTGGTGGTGTGTCTGGTGTCCTATACGAGACAAAAAGTTTGAGTAAAGTAGATCATAGGTACTCATGTGTCACCATCCTGCAACTGAGAAGGAAAACTCAGCACCAATAAAAATCATGTTCACTCTCATGGAGAGTCTATTTAAATATATATTAATGTCTGTGGCTGTTGCAGTAAGAAGTAGGTCAAACCTGTCATACTCAGTTTCACCTGTGATCACGTTAGCACCTGACACTTAGCTCACTGCACACCTGTACAGCTAATGCTATTTTGATGGAGAGTGTATGCTTAATGCAGCACAAGCAATTGACCACTATAAACAAATCATTAGTGAAGGTTATTTGGTGAATGGGTTTGTGCAGAAAGAACTTGAATGTTTGCAAACCCATAATATTCTGACAATGAAAAGATAGTGACAGTAGCAGGTGAAGGATATTAATGAAAACTTCTAGTTTGAACTTTGCACATAGGTGGTTGAAGGTAGATGGTGGCATGTCTTCCTTCTTTCCCAATAGAGCATCCCTGTATAAGAACAACACTGCTTCCCCAAACTGGAGAGAGGTCTTAAAAAGATTAACTAAAGATTGTATGATTGCCTTAACTGCATGAAACTCTAAATAGTGTTATCAATGTTGGATATATGTATATACTTATAGCTCCATTTCATAACATTGAGCACTGTATTTATAACACCTTAAGAATAAATATGCTTACATACATGCAAGTATTTGGGCATGTATGTACATTTTTTGTATCTACCATTTATATATATATATATATATATATATATATACAAATCAGCAAGAGAAATCTAAGTGAGATGAAAGAAGCTTGCCAAATAAGTAGAAATCATGAGTGCAAAGCACTAATAATTGCAAAAGTTTTGAAAAAGAAGATCATCAGTGTAGTTGATGTGAGAAGAGGCTTGCAGACTATGGACAGCAAGATGAGGTTGATAAGTGGTTACACTTTCAATTTGATTGCTTGATCTGAAAACAACAAACAGTGATCTTGGGAAAAGACTGGAATCTTTATCCGGTACAGTTAATAATTGGCTCGTGTCATTTTGCTTACCAATAGGAAGGAATGAACATGTAACCCTTCTGAGTTTTTGTCCACCTACAAAGAATTCATTTGCTGATATCAAAGAAAAATTCTCATCCAAGTTTTAGAAACAATCCGAGACAGAATTTGTCATCAAATTCAACCTGTCATGGAAAATTTCAATGTTCACTTAGGTAGTGGCCATCTCTCTAGTCCAAATGTACCAGGAAAATATAGCATCAACAAAGTCGATCCTAATGGACTTATGATAGTGGCTTTCTGCAGGGAGTTTGATTTCCTTGTGAAAAAGACAATTTTCAGTACTTTAAAACCACCCAGAGTTGTCCTAGGTCAGGTCATTACTGTAGGATTGATCATATTATTGTTTGTTGTCATGACAGACAGGACAGTAACATAACATTTGTCAGTGTTGGTCAGGCCACAAAATCATTCTCATGTCAACATTCAGGTGAGAAAGGCCATTCATAAAATTTGCAGTAAAATTCAAAGATTGATGTGAGTAAATTGAAGAACAGTTCCTAGCAAGATGAATATGCCTGGGTAGATATCTGCATTTTGGCAGAATTACACAGATTGTCGGTGTTGTTTGGCAGAACATCTGATAATGGTTTGGCATGTGCATTTATGAACTGGTTATGAGAAAATGTGAAGTAGCTTTTTTGCACTTATTCACAAATGCCTTCTATGAATGCTGACCAATTGTTAGCTTGATCAGTAGCAATATTGAAGCATAAAGAGCAATAGATCTAGCCACAGCTGCTACAGGCGTCATCGTCTTAGTGTTGGTTGCAATCTCTTCAGGAATGACTGCTAAGAACATATCAAAATTTATAGACAAATCCTATATATACATGCTAGAATTTTTTTTTCCTGGCCGATAAAAATAGACAATTCTTGGTCTCATTCACTACATTTTTGTTCTTTCTTGAAGTCAGAATGCTATAACCACTTGACTGTATCTATTTTGCATTTGAACAATTCTTACTTTTTGCTTTATTGCTGTCGCTTTGCCTAGTTTTGTTTTGCATATATACTGCTTGCTTAGTATTATTTTTTCTTGTTTTTCCATGGCCAATTACACACACTTAGTCATATGCCAAGAAAGTTTGCTTCAATAAGAATCAATTGGGAATGAAGATCAAGAAAAACAATATAACATTATTATTGCAATTATGTCACACTTAGTCAGATTGTTTGGGAAATGCAATTGATAGGAAAGACATCAATGCCATCACCTCCCCAGGCAAAATAAAAACATGGTGCTGTCTGTAACCCAAATCCAGATGATAGTCTCCTTAAAAGTATGATATCAGAAACCATAACAAATGATAAATAAAAAAGGAATAAGTACATTGCTGCAAACTGCTTGGTGACTGGCATCTTATTGGAAATGAATAAGTTCATTATTATATGCAGCTAGCATATATCCACATTGAAAAAAGAGTTAACCTGGCTCTTCAATGGCCAGCAAAGATGTTGTACCTGAGGACAGATTCCCTTTCTCAACATCATTGGATATTTGCCACCCTGATTGGTAAAGGAAAGTTGGAGACTAAGGTCACTAATAAGAAGATGTCTTTGTTCACTAATAAAAGAGTACTATCATTCTGTTGACATTATATGAATGAAGTTTCAGTAGAACTAAGCAGCTAGAAAAAATGAAGTGCCACAGAGAAGTTTCAATGTGGTGAATAAAGAAATTGAGCCTGGAATACCTGTTGAAGAAGAGCTTAACCCCAATTACATAAGATTCATCAGCATAATGGACATCATAGAGTGAAAAGAACAGAGTGAGTTTACCCTTCAATATAAAGAGTAGTTATTAATTCAAGAAATACATTGCATACAAACTGATCCTGCAGCAAGGAAAATTACAAATAATCAATGCCTGTCACACATTGATTGTGATTCTGCACATTATTTAATTTGTACCTTTTATTTTGGCAGGAATCTGAAAACATAAGACATCAATTTGAGATTATATTCTTTGAAAAAGGTTCATCAACATTGCTTTTCACAGCAAAGTTTTCAGAGATTGTGTTGATGAGTGGAGAATTTTGAAATATTTTCAAAGTGCATATATTCCATTGGGAAATGGAATAGCATAAAGGCATCATAGAAGCATCAAAAGAATTGCTGCAAGAAAGCAGTGTTCTAAACCCCAAATGGCGTACAGTTACGGCATATTACCATAGGATTTACTTCCTGCTGCACCTGCTAATGAAATCCAAAAATATTACATTCAGCAGAAGACATTGAGGCAGTACCTATGTCAGGATCTGAGGTGAGGCATGACATGTAGTGTTGGTGGTGGCAGTAGGGATACTACCTGGGTGAAAATGACTCAAAATTAGTGCATATCAATTTGGATTGGAGAGAGAGTCACTGGGATCACCAGCTGACAATCTATTGAGATTGATGGCACCCAATGCTATTTCATGGTATTAGATGCAGGTCAAATGTGTCATAGGATATCACACAAAGCATTCCCATTCATGAGTGAAGAGGAGTTGACCATTGTGCTGGACTTAACAGCATTTTGCTAAGCACCACAGAAGAATAATGAAATTGAACACAAACCTGAAGTGGAAGAAATATACAATGAGTCAAAATGTTGGGCAGACTTTAATTGAATGAAGAAAACATATCAGATGTAAGACGGTTTGTATTAATCAGATTCAAAGCAGGAAACAATTTTCATATTTCATTTGTGATGAAAAAAAATCAAAAAGATCAGTTGAAACATCAACCAAAAGTATCTTATCATCTCTGGAAAGATAGAATAAGCATTTAGCAGAAGAGCAATCGTTTGATATGCCACAGCTGATTTTAAATTAAAATAAAAACATGAATGCATATAAATATTCAGACTAACTTGAAATAATGCACTCAAAATGTAAACAAGCAGAAACCGAATACAGTGAATAGAAAGAAGTTCATTTTGCTGAAAGGTAATGCCCACTCTCAAATTGGAAAAATAATGTTTTTCTACATGCAATGTCCCTTCAGGATGTTGGTGATCATAGTTCTCCACAATTTCCTGCCCTTTGAAGCTTTTAATAAATTTTGCCATCTCTCCTAAACCTTGTTCCACCATCAATTTACTCAAGTTCACTAGGTAGGTTATGCATTGTTTCCTCTTTCTTTCCTGTGAATATCAAATTTTCCAAGCCTTCTTTCCTCATTATGAGCCTTAGTAACTCACCTCTCTTCAGCAGAGGTGAACAAAAACGTGGAGAGTTGAATTACTAAAGGGAAATAAATGAAACTGAGATATCCAGAAAAAACATGGACCCTGGAACTAGAACAATATACTTGTGTAGATGAAATAAAGGGTACCGTTTGAAATTCCAAACGTATATCACCTGAAGAAGGCTGGAGTATACAACAGCCGAAATGTAGTGAATGACAATAAAGATGAGCACAATAGTCTGAACAATGTAAATAGTTACAATACCTCATCTCAAAAATATAGACAGATGTTTAATATCTTATAGCTTTTCCACATTGAAAATTTAATAGTTTTTATGATTAAGACAAATAGAAAAGATTTTTAAAAAAAAAACAACCAACCAAAAAACAAAACAAACAAAACTGTTGCATTAGGAAAAATATCATTGGATGCTTCATTATACTTTATGAAAGAAAGTTTTTTGCAATGCTCACTTACTGCAGGTAATAGTTGAATAACTAGAATTAAAAAGAAAATATTGATTTTGATGAGAACTAATTAAAACTTACCTAGTTACATTGTTGCAAAACAAAAGCAGATGAAATGGGGGTTACGGTCCAATAAGAATCTAAAGAAAAGAAAAAAAAAAGCAGAAAATTAAGAAGGCAAAGACAATTTAATTGCAGACAATAAAAAAAAAAATCCACATGCTGTTATTATGCAACAAAACATGAAATGCAGATGAGATAATCATTCAAAAATTAAGATTCAGTTGCAAATAAAGAACCTGACAAACAGAATAAAAAAAATTCTAAACATTTTCAACCCCCAAATCACAGCAAGATCAAAACATTGAAATAATTCTTTTTATATACCTTAATGCTTTCACTATGTGGGCAAGCATGGCTCCCCACAGCTTATTCTTTGAAGCTCAAAAGCAATGTTTGTCTCATACTATCCTTCACCTCTTTGTTCTGTCATCTATTTACACAAGTTAATTAGGCATGTTACTCACACTTTTCTGTTCTTCTTGCCTTTAAATATTCTGTGAGTATCAAAGCCGCCTTTCCTCATTAGGTGTCTTCAAAATTTCAACTGATTTTTTTCTAACCTTAAGCACAAATATCCTTTTTTCCCCCATAAAACTTCATTATTCATGTGCTCTATCTATGGTATTCTCAGCATTCTTCTATAGAATCCTATATCTGTTGCCTCAAGTCTCCTCTTCGTCTGTGAGGAAATTGTCTAGCATTCACTGCCATATAGCAGAAATTCAGAAACAAATTTGACAAAATTTTCTGGAACTTAAATTTTAGCGTGTCAGATGTAAAATGCATTCATTTATTTACTTAAAATTAATTTTTATTTGTCTCTTTTGGAAAATTTTATGTTATCTGAACTCTGTAAAAACTTAAAGGGCAATTTTACTTGTTGGTCAATAAAAGTCATTACTGCAATACTAATTAACATTAGTAAGTTATCAAATTTTTTAGTTTTATTTCTAACATTTTCTAGAGTAACTGACAAAGTCAGCAAAATATGGTTGTTTTGCAAAAAAGAAAAATATTAATAGTTACAAAATCTCAAAGTCAAATTTTCAATTATTTAAAATTATAGTCAATATATTTATTGTTGTTTATTTTAATTCATAATACCTGAATCTAGTTTTGGACATTACAAAAGAATGTAACCAAAATAAAAACATGAAGCCATTTCTCATTATTCAAATGTTGACATGTTTCTGTACCAGAGAATCAGGTCCACTGCTAATTTTTCCCTCTACAAATGACTTATTTTAAAAGAGAAGGAATTATTTATCAAGTCTTTGTAATGTTAAACAATCAGTAAAATTCATAGTCTGTCTATATTTCTGAGATGAGGTATTATGTACAGTATTTACATTATTCGGACTATTGTCCTCATCTTTGTCGCCATATTTGTCACAACGTTTCGGCCGTTGTACGCTCCGGCCTTCTTCAGGTGGTTGGAATTTCGAACCGAACCCTTTATTTCGATCACTGGGGTAGACTGTTCTAGTTCCACGAGCCATGTTGTACACAAACAACACACTTCGGATTGGGATCACACATATATCGACAGGATGAGGGCTTAGCAATGGGCTCGCCATTATCACCAGCAATGGCGAATATATACATGGAATACTTTGAAGAAATGGCATTAGAATCCATATCTCTCAAGCCAACTATATGGTTAAGGTACGTAGATGACACCTTCATACTCTGGCCACACCAGGAAGATGTCCAGGTTCTACTGGACCATGTGAACTCAATAAGACCATCGATACAGTTCACAATGGAGAAAGAGAGTAACAACACACTCCCATTCCTGGATGTACTAATATCTCGAACAGAGCATGGGTTCAAGACATCCGTATACCGTAAACCAACATTCACTGGACAGTACCTCAATTTCAACTCCCACCATCCATACAGCGTAAAGAAAGGGATCGTCCGTTGCTTACAACACCGAGCAAAAGTCATAAGTGGCGACCCAGAGACATTAGATAAGGAATTGGTCAGTATAAGTAGTACCCTACAACGTAACAACTACCCTGGGTACATGGCAGCAGCCCCCCAAAACTGGGATAGGCGGGTACAAGAGGAGGAGGAGGAGGAGGACAACAACACTCAGAAAACAGTCTGCCTGCCTTATGTGAAGGGGTTATCAGAGAAAATACAAAGGATCTGCGGTCCATATAACATCAGGACAACCTTCAAAAGCGTGACAACACTTCGCAGATATCTCTCTCGAGTGAGACCCCCCATAGAGGAGAACGGGACTAAAGACTGTGTGTACGCTATCCCGTGCAGCTGCGGCAAGGAATATAAAGGAGAAACAGGCCGCCCCCTCAAGGTAAGGCTTCAAGAACACCAGAAAGCTGTAATGCGAGGGGAAGTAGAAAAATCAGGCGTGGCTGACCACATATGGAGAGAGAAGGGAGATCACCGTCCCCTGTGGGATCAGGTTGAGATCATAGACAGGGAACACCATTGGAAAATTCGTAAACTTAAGGAATCAGCACATATGCTAGGCCACAAAAATCTCCTGAGTCGGCCCAGCATAGAAATAAATACAATATGGGAACCAGTAATAAGGAGTGCCAGAGAACAGCAATGATAACAAAAAGTTGCAATATGAGATCTGGTAAAGAACATGCAATGATAACAGCAAAATTGCAATATGAGTACTGGTAAAAAATGGTTGCTGAAAAATTAGGTTTATAATACTCAGAAATTCATACCCAGATGTCCTCAAGGACACATGGTACGGTGGATAAAGGCGTTGGTTAGATCCAGTAACAGACCCAAAAAGAGTGTGAGTTCAATACCCGGTTCAGGCAGTGGAGAACTTTCAGAGGGAAAAATTACCAGGAGATAACTGATAACTGACATCCATCAAACATGGCTCGTGGAACTAGAGAAGTCTACCCCAGTGATCGAAATAAAGGGTTCGGTTCGAAATTCCAACCACCTGAAGAAGGCCGGAGCGTACAACGGCCGAAACGTTGTGACAAATATGGCGACAAAGATGAGGACAATAGTCCAAATAATGTAAATACAGTAAAATTCATGTTTTTATAAAATCCCTTCTGTAAAGGTCAACAACAAAAAAAGAAAAAAAAAGAAAAGAAAAAAAGGAATATGTATTTTTCTAAAGTGGCAATTTTAAGTGGTGGATTTAATTAAATAAGGATTGGCTCCCATGATGGAGAACTGGAAAGGATTCGAGTTGGCAATCAGATGTATGGGAGTAAGCACATAAGAAAATTGGAGAGAAGACAAAGCAAAAAAATAAAAAATGAAAGCCTTTTCCCAATGAGTAATGACATTGGAGACATTTCAAATTTCACAAAAAATTTAAAAAACAAAAAATACCTCTGCACTCATAAGTATAAATATATAAAATTATGTATGTGCATAGAGAGGTTCACTGTATAAAACATACACACACATTACAAACCATCTGTAGTGCATACATTCAGGTTCATATACATGCACACACCTCCGCTAAAGTATGTGTATGCATATATATATATATATATATATATATATATATATATTGTGTGTGTGTGTGTGTGTGTGTGTGTGTATATACATAATATATACTTAAAGCTCTGTCTTATAACATTAAGCACTGTATTTATAACACCTGTGTAAGAAATATATTTATATGTATGTGCAATTTTACGTGTGTGTATGTATATTTTTTTATCCTACACACACACACACACACACACGATATATAATAGCTGGCTACTCGTATTCAAGGATACCCATCTACTAAGGCGGCTAGCTTGCTCAGGTACATTTTTGTTCAACACCCACAGAGCCCACCTGTGATTTATACTACAACTATGCTGAGTGGACCTTAGTTACAGTTTCTGGGAGAGAACACATTATCTAGCATGATCAACAGTCTGAACAAGGCCAGCATACTCAAACCTTCAGCCATCGACAGCCCCCAAGGGTTCCATCTACCCAATTTCACTCACATGGTTTGGGTCAACCCATGGTAAGGCTTTCAAGCACTTCCCAAAGGGGCTGCATGCTGGGATCATCTCCTCCAGACAGATAACATCAGGAAGTCTCCTTCCTGACCATGGTGAGATTTGAACCTGGGCCTCATGGTCAGAAAGTGAACATTCTAACCACTTATATATATATATATATATATATATATATATGCGCATGACTGAGTTCTTACACGTAAGAAGTTGAACAAGCATATAACTAGTTATTATGTTAAATTACCCTCCCACCTCTTTCATTTTTTAATTAAGAAAGTTAAACGTAAGACTTTGATACATCTTATGAAATAATGTAGTAACCTGTATCTGCCCATAAGGAAATTGTCTAGGTTTTATATGCACAAAACTGTGTCATGACCTATACTAAAAAAATTTTTTACGCTGAATTTGAATTTAGTGTAGGTCACATTTGATTGGTTAATCATGGCAAAGCCCACAAGTCTATTTTTTTAAAAAGTATTTGCTTTTGAAATTAATCTTTCACCCAGCATTAGTTTAACATCACCCAAGGAGACACATTTATGGTGTTGAAACAGTCATTATGTTTTAATATCCTAAAAAACACATACACACATAGCTATATATATATATATATATATAAGTCATACATTTTAGATGCATCAAGGGTGGTCTTCAGTGATGCACTGTTCTCATCGCCGATTTCGGGTTTCGCATCATATCGGCTCCAACAGCAACCCCGACCTGATTCTAGGTGAAACAGGCCGCCTCCTTGAAAGCGTCGTGCTACGCACTGCAACATTGCAAACAACAGAATTTGCAAACTAGTAAGGCTGGACTTCGACCATTCTTATTGTCTCATGTCAGTCAGCGTCAGCCAACGAAAACAGGGCTTTTCACACTCCTCTTCTATATAATGGTGTCTTATTACTACATCCGTTTTTTCCGGAATCCATACCGAGGTAAGCTGGTATCTTTATTACATTGTTTACGTCCTTGTTCTACCTTTTAAATACTAATCCCATATCCATCCCAAATCTTTAATTAAAGCTACACTCATATCCAACTCAAAACTAATCTATACTAGAGCTTTCTCAAAATAAATTCGCTAAAAAAAAAAAAACAAAAAAAAAAACACGTATACACGTTTGTAATTTACCGACTAAAAAAATATCCGATGGCCTACTAACAATAAATAATAACTAGATAATTATGCTATCTACTCAATTAAGTAACCTATGCTCATATTTACAATCCGATACATATTTCTCGAAATAAATCTACTCAATTAGTGCCAGCATCAACTCCCCATTTTTCCGAATATCATTACTAAGAAACTATATCTTTCTCTCCCGTTGCATTCTTAATAAACTGCAATTAGATTTATGTATTGAAATTGAACCACGATCAGGCGTTGAAAAAAAATAATATTAATGCCGATCAGAAACCGAAGAATCAAGTGGAGACCCCCCCCCAAAAAATCCCATCCCTCCCCACGTAACCTATCTATAACAGTTCGCCTACCCTAACTTAATATATTGTCTTAATATTCCCTTATAACGTATAATATGTCCCCTAATTATAATCGAGATTTCCTTTAATGTCCTCACTATTTCTTTCATGGCTCTGATCTTTTAAGCCAAATCCATTTTGATGCAGTGAGAACCGCGTCGGTAATGTCCTTCAGCGCTCTCGCCCTAACTACCCCCACTATACCTATTTTTGCTAGAGCTCTGCACAACGATTGTCCAGCAAAGCCCCTGCAACCAACTTCTACGGGGTCATAGTATATCTTCCATGCCTTTTGCCGACATTGTTCGACCAGTTCTTGATATTTGGACCTCTTTCTCTCATTAGCAAGTGTGATAATATATATATATATATATATATAATGTGTGTGTGTGTGTGTGTGTGTTAAATGCAAAAACATAAAAACACAAAACGTATATACTGAGACATGCAAAGATAGCATAATTGTTAAAAGTTCAGAGTACATAAAGATACAATTCAAATACCTATACATTCAGCAAATCCATTTTTATATAAAACAAACTATAGACATACAGACATTTATACTTGTAATCATTATATACACACATATATATATATATATATATATATATATATGCACACAAATATGCATATATAAAAATGGATCCCTGTCTAGGTGTCTAGGAGGAAAAAGAATGAAAAAAAAATTTAAAAAATGGAACAAGACAATAACAGTTCATTAGGTGCAGAAACATAACAGTTGAATAGCAAAGAAAAGCTTCTTCCGCTGCTGCATTTGTTGATTACATTCTTGGGTTGGCATCTTATTGAAGAGGTACCTTTCACAAATAACGAATGAAAGAGAAGGTCTTACTAAAAGAGTCCATGACCAGGAGGGTGGGGATAAAACCTGTCTAATGCCAGTGTTCATTCAGACCAAAGAGACTTAAGTTATTTCATAATGCCCCCACCTCTCCCCCCGCAGAAAAAAAGAAAAGAAAAAAAGCTTTATTCCCTCTAATTCAACCATGCTACGGACTAGTTCGTCTTACCTAATTACTCCTCCCTCTAAGTTATCAATACAACTCTTATCCCCACTCACCCCACCTCCACTTGTATGTTCACGTACTTATAAAAGAATCTGTGATGTATACTTATATAACCAAATTACCTTTCATCCTATACATCCCTCCAGGTAATATAATCGCATGCATATGCATACACATTTATCTATAAATCACCGAGTCTATTGCCCAATTCAGTTTTTTCACCCCTACATTCCCCCATCTTTCATTAACTTTATTCTATTCATCATTTCTTTCACATATTTCCATGGCAACCCTATTTTTCCCTTAAAAATATCTTTATCCAGTTTCTTTGTATTCAAGCTGTTATTTTCTGTATTCTCCAATCACTTCTTTTCATTCCTGACTTTCTTCTCTATTATACTAATATTTATTTTTAGGGGGCAAAAGAGGAATTCATGTCTAACTCCAAGTTTATTTTCCTTTTTCTCTAAAGTCTTAATGAGAATCACAAGAAATTCTACATTCTTTGCTGGTCACTTACCAAAACCTTCAACACATTCTAAATTATCTGCCAGATGCAAAGAAGAATCACGTTTCACCACCAAAACTGCTTCTAAGAGAAGGCAACACATTCAACCAAAAAGTTGGGTGAAAAGAAAGGGAAAATCCTTTTTTCTTTCTAAATTCCTTTCAACATCTGTGGATAATGGTTAATGAACAGGAATGTAGCAATGAAATTCTATCTTAGGTACTAAGTCACAGAGATGTACTAGGTTTTAAACTGTTTTTGTACATAAATTTATCAAAGACAAAAGTCTCCCATTTGATGAGAGACTAATGTGTTGATATTCTGTGACACAGGAACTTATAGTTTTAGAAAATAGATCAAACATCTCTTTACAGAATTTCTTTTTAAGAAATTATCACATAGACAACTGATTATCCTTTCCAACATCTGCATATTATACTATAAATTATGCATCCATAATAATGAAAGGAAAAATATTTCACATAAGATGAAATTGGAGAAGAAACATGTCATTTGGATATCCTTTCCAAACAGAATTTGAAAATACAAAGATGACAGAAATGGTCATGGAGGAATTTTACAATGTATAACTTAAATCATTCTGTAGTAAAACTGTTTTACTGGCTGTGGTTACTTAGAGAAGGTGATATATTTTTATGGCTCATGATTTTAAATTAATAAATGAACAAGTAAACATATAGACAAAGATTGAAAGAAGTGACTAAAGAAAGTGATAGAAAAATTGAGTCTAAAAATAAGAAGTTCAAGATAAATGAGCTAATAATTAATAGGGATAAATCCTCGAAAGCAGAGATTCCCACAATTTGGGGGCCTATAGCCTCCTTGGCTCTCTAGCCACATCATTAGTGCCTCCTACCCCCACATACAAGAACACATACTTCTTTCTTGGTAAAATCTCTCATGCAAATTAAAAAAAAAAAAAAACACTTATTCTAACACTATAAATAGGCTTACTATAATTTCTAAGCTTAAAACCACAAGTCTTCAATTTTTATTACACATTTGGTTTTCTTGCAGTTTTATAAGCAGACACACCTTAAGCTTCTGACCCAAAAAATAATATTGATAGCTTATATCAGTGTGATAATGTGGGACATATAGCACGTCTAACTATAAAGAAGTGTATGTTTTTCAAAAATAAAAATGAACCATGAAAAGCAAATTAGCCAACAGCAAGTTTACATCTCTCGTTATCTTCAGTTTTCATGGTATGGATATGTTTAATGTAGGGATAAAGGCACCAAAAAGAGGTTTTAGATCTGGAGGGCTCTGTCATTTTTAGTTTCTTTCTTTGTTTGTTTGTTTGGGAAAAGCTTGACAACTTCATTGAATCCAACAAAATAAATCTTGGTTTTGTTCCACAGTGTAATATAGAAATCAGAAATATTTTTATAACTATAACACTGAATAGAGTTTTTTGAACGTTGGTTTAAAAAATAAAATAAAAAGTATATACATTGGTTATGGTACCACACACTACTACTGCTGCTCCAAATGGTCCTTATATATTTCCTCAAGACAAGTACAAATTATAAATTAATCAAGAGTAAAAAATATCCATGTCTACTAAGAAACATGGATAGTCTCTTGTTTTCATTAATAAAAATCATAATAACGATATCAAAAATATTGGTAAAATGTTCCAATTTTAATAAATATCACCAATTATAACCTACCTTTTTTGAGACACAAACAAAAACAATTGTGCTTATAGACATTAAATTAATGTCATTCTGTAAAGAAATGGTGAACTAAACATTTGAGTGACTACGGATGAAGATTTTAAGATAGGAGCCTTAAAATAATTGTTATAATCTAACATGACTGAAGAAGGCTAATGTTTACATTGACTAAAATGCTATGATTATAAATCTCAAGATAAAGGCACTCAATCCAAATGGAACAATTGTATTTTAATAATTCCTTGTCTTGGAAATTCAGAAGGTAGTTTACATTGTTTTATTTGAAATCATTAAAAACCTGAACAGATTAACTTTCTTTTTTTTTTTTTTTACTTTTATATTGAACCACTGTTGGATTATCAATGTAAAGAAACAGTCTTTACCTTTTACACCTGAGGAGTTCCAATTTATTTGTTTTAAAAGATTTATTACCAACAAAGAGGAATAAATTTAAAATTTTAAAAAAATACTGTGCATTTCATAATACGCAGATTTTTTTTTTTTTTAAATATTCACTTTGTCGGTTAAATTTATTTTGGTAAAATAAGTTGCAATGATAAATCTAAATCATGTAAAATATTACATTTGAAATTGCACTCCATTTCAATGAGTAATATCAAAAAATAAGATTAGTGGTGTTCAAATATCCCTTCTTGTTACAAATGCCTTGTGCAATTTAATAGTTCAATTTAAAAGGGACGTATTTAGTAATAAGCATTCCAGGGAAACAAAAAAAAGTATTTAAATATTCTATACAATTATTTTAAATTTCTTTTTAAAACATTCAACCCCATTAACTTTTATCTAGTTTTCAAAATGGCATTTTTTTTTTAAAGTCACTCAAAATTTAATCAATGATAAATTAGTTCTGGAATTGTCTTAAAGAAATCATGTAGTTTAAAATAAGTAATAGTCTTTGTTCTTATAGTCTCTGCTGGTTTTTTTTTCCCGAGTCTTGTCTTCCCTCTGCTTAACTTTCTCAACAATCCATTAACTGAGCAAAAACCTTGAGTAGGGTTAAAACTGAATGACAAAGGTTGTTCAGCAAAAAAAAAGACTAGATAGAAAAAGCCTTGACTTTTATAGGGGCCCAGTGGGTGGTTTTATTCCAGTCAACAGTAACTAGCTGGTTGATTGAGGGCAGGACATTTTATTTTTCTCTTTCACCAAAAAAAGACATCTGGTCAACTTGTTGGCATAACACATGCCAATTCTTCAATGAAACTCTTTTCTCCCCCCAATTTTTTTTTTTTTTTTTTAAATACACAATCTTAAATGTTTTGAAAACAAAAAGATTTAAATAAATTTCATATTTTAAATATTTTTTTTGTTTGGAAGAGTTTTCTTTGTTAAAATGATCAGTTATGACTTAAGCTCTGACTTAAAAACTGAGTAGTTATCTAACAATCTTTTCAGTTTGATCTCTTATAAAATCGGAATGTGAAAAAACAAGAAAACATTAGCATTTTTACAAAAATGATCTGATTGTTTGGTCAGAAACACTATGTATCACTTAAGACTTGATTTTATTTCATAGAAGATAGAAACTTCTAGACTTGATTCATAGTTTGGGATACACTGTTATTGATTGAAGTGTTTATAAATTATGCCTGAAAATATATCATGCACAAAATAGGATTTCATTGCTTCATATTAAAATTCAGACTGACAGATGAAATATTATTTAAACTTAAGTCTTTTTTTCCTCTAATAACATTAATAATACTCGGAATTTTTTTCTAAGTAATTTTTGCATGTTCAAATTACAAACAGCAACAGAGTTAGATATGCGACAAATTTAGCTATTGGAAAAAAAAATCCTTACCCATGTCAAATCTAATTTTTTACTTAAGAATCTTCTGGCACTGTTGCCAATTCAAATATAAAATGTTTTCCATTTCCAGAGTTACAATTCATAATGAAATCAAAAATATTTTTAAAGATTCAACCTTTCAATCAAAACTAACCTTGCACATGTATAAGTATTCAAAAACATTTTTTTTTAATATTTAAAAAAACTTGGGTTTGTTATCTTTGAAATTTTAAAACTGACTTATTTTCCTTTTTAAACTAGTACTCAGAAAGAATATTCTTGAAATATTTTTTTTTATACTGAATTTGAATCAAATGGCCGTATCAAGCTTAGATATCGACTTACTTCAGCATATGTAGCTTTGTTCAGAGATTAAATATAGAAAAATACAGTCAAGATTGAAAGCCAACAGTGAAATGCAAACCATTATTCTATTTGTATTAACATCACTGCCAACAATCAAAAAGAAGTTACCATAAAAGAAAAACAATACTCATTTGCAAAATTCATAAACATTTAAACAGTATACAAGGAAATATTTTGAAGAGAATAGATTCAATATTTAACTACACTATTAAATAATAAAAATAAAACAAACAAAAAATATAATATAATGTTTTTAAAACTGTTGCAATCTTTTTATCTAGTTAAATTTTTTAAAAGCAAACAAATTTCAATTTATCTTTATAAAATATATCAAAAACAAATTTCACTTTCAAGCCCCCGTCATAAAAAGAAAACAAAAAAAAAGTAAAATAAAATAAATTTTTTTTAATACATTATATAAAATAGGGAAAAATAAACTCTAAATCATTTCAATAGCCATACCCAGTAAAATTAGATTATGGCATATATATTCAGCTGAAGCCTGCCTGTGATTATTTGCTAATAAATAACAATTCAAAATCAAAACTGCAAAAATGACTTGCATGTGGATATCCAATTAATTTATCTGTACATATAAAAAATAATCCTAAACAGTCAAATAAAAAACAGATTTTATAGTTTTTATGATAAAATAAAAATTTACTTAATAAAGACTATATAACTTTTGCATTCTAGAGTTCTCATTCAGTTTTGTTAAAGTGAATTAACTGAAAATAGATCCATACTGTCAAAAACAAAAACTAAACCCTCATCAAAATGAACGAAACAGAAATAGGAAAATTTAAATGATTTCTCTGACTCGGTGTAAAAGAGCGCAACTCCTAAAACAGTTAAAGAATATTTTTTATTCTCTCAAGAAATATTTAAAATATCACAAAAAATTAAATAAAGATAAGGATTACAGAAAATTTCTTATTTTTTTTAAAAAGAAATAATTCCATAAAAATTAAACATTAAAAAAGAAAAAATCTTTTGCTTTATATTTTCTTTCTGAATTCTGTGTTAAGTTCATCTTGCCTCAATATTACAGATAAATTCATACTGAAAGCATTTTTCACTGCCTACACAATGTTGTCACAGTTGTGTTTGTGCTGCATTTTGTCAATCTGCCCTCACTTGCAATGGAATGTGGATTTGTAAAAAAAAAATTATCTTTGCAATAAATGCAAGATAAACTATTTTTATAATTGCATTTTGATTACTTTTGCATTGGAGATGCCAAGTATTTTCAACAGTAGTTGTTGCTAGGCTTGAGTGATTTAATATATTATGGAGTTGGAAATCACCTCAAAAGGGCAGTCATTTTTCATCAACCTGCATCAAAATCAAACGTGTCTGCTGCTTTCTGTTTTTGTCAAGTTCAACAAAGATGGAAGTGGTCCAGGATATCACTAACCTTGGCAATATCAAATCCTTTGACAAGAGACAGACAAAGGTATAGGCAACAGCAATCTTTCAGAATCCCAAAACCAGAATCTACAAAGCCATCATTCTGCCCACTCGTCTACATCATACCAAATCCTGGATTTGGTATGCTAGTGCCAGCTATGGAAACATACATTTAATCCAGATCTCCAGGTAATTCTAATCATGACCCCCAACAAAAAAAAAAACAAAAAAAAACATCTTTTTCTTTTTTACTTTGTTATCATTTATAAATCACTTTGAATCGAATACGGAAATGTACTTATTAATTTTCATGCCCACAGTAACATTAACCAAACTATAATTTAAAAAAAAAAAATGATCTATGCCTTCATTTTCTATATAAAAGAATATCAGTAGATATAAACTATTCATAATCAGAAAAGATTTAAAGTCTTATCAAAAAAAAGGTTTTAATCGGTTTCACCCCATGCAAGGTAGTAAAGCCACTAAGACACAAGGGATTACAGGTTGTGGAAAAATTAGGAACAGAAACACTAATAATGAGTGGGAAGAGGAAAGAGTAATCAGGAGGACAGTATATAGCAATTGACATTGCATTTAAATTTTCACAGATTAAAGTTGGCTGGAAAGTATGGCGCCAGAAGGGAGTTCCAGAAGTGAGAAAAAAAACTGTTAGCACAGAATTTACAGTTACATCTAGCCAGCTCAACTGTTTGAGATCTCGATGCCAGACTAGTTTAAATTAAAAGAGTCTAGATACCATAAAGAGCTCATCCGAACAGTTACCATGAAAGTATTTATAGGAATGATACAATTACCTATGTATAGCTATTAAATTTTCCATGTTTATCATTTTTTTTAAATTCACCCTTGTAATTTCCATTTACATTAAGATAAGCAAAAAAGCATAATTGTTAAAATTACATTAAAAGTTTTTTAAACAAAAATTTTTAAAAAAATTCTTTTGCTTTGTTTATTGAAGCAAAATTATTTTTTACAATTACATACTATTTTTTATGTTTAGAGATAAATAATAGAAATATCTAAATTTATGCCCTTCAACCTTCATTTTTTAATGGGATTTCATCAGCTTAAAAAGAAGTGCTTTGGCATAATTTTGTTTCCATGTCTTCATATGCTCCATTTATTAAAAACCCATCACTTAATAAGCATGAATTTTTTTATTGTGAGAAATTAGTTGCTTTCAGAATAAGTATAATAGAATTAATTTAATTTAAAAATTTGTATTGTCCCGTCATTGTCCCTAAAAACCCAAGTAGTCATCCCAAGTTAATGTCCTCTTGTCTCCATGATAAATTCTGAACCCTGGTCCAATCTATGCTAGCCATGTGGCAAGAAGAAAAAATTAGCGTCTTCCAAATAACCACTTAGTCAGATAATTAGACTCTGACCAACAGAAGTGAAACTTCCCTGAAGTGATACAAGGACTCCTTGAAAAGTTTCTTCATTTTCTGTGGATTCAACCATCATCAGTAAGAAACAGAGGCAGCAAGGAGGATGACATGGAGGCAGAGGATCTATCAAGCAACTTCCTTTACTAAATAAATGGCAAAAAGAGAGCAGAACGAATGAGGTAGTTCTGCAAGTTCAGAATATTTGCTAACTGCCAAATCCTCTCCTGAAATTGTTATACAATTGTATCCTTCTCCTGTCTTCACAATCTACCTTTGTTTGGGAAGAACCTTTTCTGCTTTGCATTAGCATGGCTGATGCTAACCTCCAAAACAGCAACTCACTGAACCTTCTTGGTTTCATGTTTTCGACTGACATGATGTAGAAAGATTATATTGAATCAACTGCTAAGTCTGCTACTAGAAAAGTTTGTTCATTATGTTGTGCTAGACATTTTTCTTGTTAGAATCTATCTTATACATTTATAAATCTACTATTCATTTAATATTGCAGCCACGTCGGGTCTGGTGCTTCTGCTACATATCTACAGATTATTGACAAAATCCAAAGAAGAATCTGCAATGTTATCAGCCCTGACATCTCAGTTTCAGTCCCTTTCCCTCTGCCATAACATAGCTTCTTTGTGCCTTTTCTATATATATATATATATATATATATATATATATATATATATATATATATATATATATATATATATATTCATTGTAATTATTATGAGCTTACTCCTTTGGTACCTTGACATCAAGTTAATCACAGCACTAGATTGGTGGCAAGGTCTCATCATTTTACTATTGAAATGGCTAGATGTACCTAAGTTCTATGCTAATATATTCTTCTCTTGCACTTGTTGCCTGTGGAACTTTTCTAGCTTCTTGTGTTCCTGCCAACTATAATCTTCAAAGATTTAAATGCAATGTCAATTGTCATCTTTAGTATCTTTGAATTCTGTTCTCTTATTGTCCTGTTTCTTTCATTTTCAGTAACCCCTTACATCATAGTGGATTTTATTGCCTTGATTGGGCTGAAATGACTATCTTGTCCAAAAATGAACATATCAAACAAGAGACACTATTGGCTCATATGAACCTCATGTTCCTAACTTCAGAATTTTAAACAATATACTACTGTTGACTGACTACACAATCATTAAGAAATTAAGATTTTCCTAACATTGTATCAAACATGTTAGGAACTTTTGTAGCAATCTTATATATAAGGTGAGGCAACAAAATATTTCTAGCTTGACTAAGACGTCCTGCCAACAAAAATTGTTTTGTTATTAGATCAAATTTTGGGGAGTAAGTTGGACCAAAAACATTCCAGTTATATATATATATTAGATGAAATGGATTAAATCTGACAAATATTTTAATATATTTTCTGTTTATACATTATTTTTAAGGGTAAAATTTATTCAAGTAAATGCTCCGTTTTAATTAAACAGTATTAATTCAGGCTGGTAAATGTAATTAATACTGTCTATATTTCTGAGATGAGGTATTATGTACAGTATTTACATTATTCGGACTATTGTCCTCATCTTTGTCGCATATTTGTCACAACGTTTCGGCCATTGTACGCTCCGGCCTTCTTCAGGTGGTTGGAATTTCGAACCGAACCCTTTATTTCGACTGTTCTAGTTCCACGTGCCATGTTTGATGGATGTCGAAATAAAGGGTTCGGTTCGAAATTCCAACCACCTGAAGAAGGCCGGAGCATACAACGGCCAAAACGTTGTGACAAATATGCGACAAAGATGAGGACAATAGTCCGACTAATGTAAATACTGTAATTAATACTGTTTAATTAACACAGAGCATTTACACAAACAAGTTGTATCCATAACAATAATGTATGAACAGAAAATATATAAGTTGAAATGCATTTAGCCAACATTTAATGCCATTTTGCATTTCTACCAATTTCTGGTCAGCTTCCTTATATTGGGACGCTGGTTTTGCAATAAATTCTATAGCAACAATAGATAAATTGAAAATAATTATAACAGAGTGTGTTCACACATGTTTTTAAAGATCACAATCATAGTTACAATAAGTTTGTCTTTGTAATTCACCCTTGAAATGATATTGGAGGAGATTGAAAGTACTTGGGAAGAAGAAAACTATGGCAGCTTCCCTGATGAATTTCATCTTAACATCAAAAAACTGATTAGAGTACTACAAAGGATTATTATAAAAATAAATAGACATAATATGTCTATATTATTCAATGAAGCATGTTTGGATGAAATTATGCTGCTTAAAAAAAAAAAAAATAAAAAAATAAAAAAAATAAAAAAAATTTATATATCTCAGGACATTTTTAAGTTTAACATTCTTTTTATAGATACAAGTATTTAAGTAAGTGCCTTAACCGATTTTATAAGCAGTAAATTCGACCTTGCCAACCGAAAGATCCTCAGTGGCTGAACCGGTTAAGGCACGTCAGGCTTTATGACGGTTCTGTATAGGATACAGGTTCGAATCCTGTCGGAGGACGAATATTTTATATGAAAATTTCTCAAACATTCAGGCCGGTAAATGTTATTTAATACTGTTTATTATAAACAGAGCATTTACTTAAATACTTGTATCTATAAAAAGAATGTTAAACATAAAAATGTCTTAAAATAATTGTCGGACTTTATCCATTTCATATATATATATATATATAAATAAATAAATAATCTGCTAATGCAATGTTCTTCAACTAGAATCAAGCTCTCCTTGCTGCTGACATCTTTTGTATAGTAAAAATGTTAAAATTTCCCTTTCTCTCTGCTATGCGACAATAGCTTGGGGGCAGAATCTCTGACTGATATCAAATCAGTTGGGTTTCAATCCCAGCTTGAAACAATCGGATGTCTAGCAGCAATGATGAGCTGCGATATAGTGAAATATATATATTTCACTATATCACAGCTAAAAGTTATTAAAAATTAGCTTGGTTATCAAAATGATTGGTACTTGAAATGCTCTTCAGATAAAGCGATTTTTGTTGCTTTATAATGAAATTTAAAAAACAGGAAAGAAACAAACAAAAAGGAAAGCAAAAGAGAAAATAACAAGAAATAAAGAATAATTCTTTTAGAGATGTTCAAAGCTGAGGTAATCATTTACTTTTAAGACCAATCAAGTTGGTAAATATGATAATTTCAGATTTGAAATGCCAAGAAACCATCCAAGTTTGAAAAATGGTGATGCAATGCCTGTCCCCAGCAATATATCACACAAACACAGTACCCTAAGTATACAGACTGACACAAACACATTCATTTCATATAATAAATCATGGGTAAAGCAGGTCTCTGAAAACAATGACAATACTAATAGCAATCGATTCATTTCAGGTTTCTGAACAGCTGTTCAACCTACTTGATACATATGACTTGTTAAATAAAGTCATATTTTGCATGTCTAAACCATCTGTTAGTAGAGTGAACAGCTTTAAATGCTATTCATCCCAATCATTATTATACTGAAGGCTACATATGTACAATGTCTAGAAAAACATAGAATGACGTCCAAAGAAAGAAAATACATATAGAAATCAAGTTATAGAAGAGGTTATACTGGAGAAATAAAGTGTTTTTAAAAAATGTTGACTACACATAATTTAGATTCAAATTTGAGAAATATTTTTTAGACATTTACACAATATGGAAATTAACAAATTTCCATATTGTCTAAATACCTGCTCCACTGTCACAATCAGGTTCATCAATGATTCTGTTGGGACAGGAGATTCTGACATTTAGATACAAAAAATAAGATCCAAGACTAAATTTTCAACACTGAATGTGTTATGACCAACATGGAAAATATAAATGTCAAAGTAAAAATAATGAAGGCTACATTCACATGGATAACAAAAATTTAAATGGCCCAAATGTGAAAAAAAGTTTTCAACTCAGATAATAGTGACATTATAAAAGCACAAATGTTTTTTTAGCACACTGCATTATTCACCAGTATTACTTCACCCTTCTGTTGCATTCTTTTTCAAATAACCTCAACTAGCCATTTAATTATATATGTTAAAGTAAAGAAAATTACAAAAGTGCAACTTGCAGTTTCCATCAGTAAATATTAATTAGTGTTGGTTTCAATCCTTATAGGGAATGAATGCAAAACACTTCCCCCTCCCCGAGTTATAGGCAGAAGCACAAAAATGCATGCTGGGATTTTTTACTAGCAAATAAAAGAAGCCAGTTCTGTTTCATAGGACTCAGTCCTGGTCTGTCTTGAAGTCAGAATGCTACATTCAGAACTTGTTCTTCTGTGTGAACACCAAATCTTAATTTGTGAACTTTTTACCATTTTACTATTGCTGTGACTTTTTACTGTTAATTTGTCTTGTATATATTTTGTTTGCTTGCTTTTAACTATTTTTTGCCCTGTTATTTTTTTTCTTGTTATTGCTTATTTCAAACTTTGTCAATTCTGTTTGTTGGGCAGTTCTGTCCTTTATTTTACATTAAAACCATAGCCACTCTCTCTACATACAGTATCTAAATTCTAGGCTTTTATGCTTAATTAAACCATCTCTGAGTCATGGATGAAAATTTACATTTATTATGAATGTTTATGTTTCTTTCAAAGATAAACCTTGTAAAATGTGCAATTTCATCATTTTGATAGATATAGGTGTCTAGGTCTACTGGAAGAAAGCAAAGTAACCAAAATGTAATCTCAAAATGATTACATAATACACTAAATCTACATAATGATGGTCAAAAGTATTGAATTATCAGTCACACACACAAACTTATTTAATTAATGTTAAATCAACATATCTGAAGCTAAAATCTTATGATATCAATGGATATGCAGGTGCTGTAATGGTTAACGAGTTTTAATTCCAGTTGAATTTGTTACATTCACTTTTGAGCAAATAATCTTAGGAAAGGTATGAATCCATCTTATCTCCTCCAGCTATGTGTTAAATAGTAGAACTTTTCTGGCTTAGTTGGCAATCAATCTAAATGACTGAAAACTTTGAATTTAAAACCAGTTGAAACGCTATAAAAACCTACTTGCTATGGAAACCACAGTAGCCATGTTTATCATTTTAAGAGTTGTGTCCCTGGTACTCCTCAGTGAAGTCAATGGAATTTGAGTGAGTGATTATGACATGAGTGATTATCGTAAACTTGTGTTTATTTTTGTAAACCTCAGTTTTGATTAAATATTTTGAATTTTCAATGGCATCTAGGTCATGGGACTAGAGAAGGCTGTCCATAACCTGAATGGCATTTCTGAGAAAAAAAAAACCTTTTTAAACATCTGTCTTATGGCAGAGTTAATTATCCTGTTGGAAATATTCAAGCAGCTGATATACTATTTACCGCTGGCAATATTAGGTTGTCCATCAGTCATTCAATACATCTAGTGTTATTCATGGTCTTTTCAATTCAAAACATGTCATTGAACTACATTGCCAGTGACTAGGCCTGATGATTTTCAGCAAAATGCAAACAATAATTTTTTTGGTAAGATTGTAATGGGAAAGAACTATGGTAGAAACATTTATTCTCCTATTTGTATTCACCCCTCCCCTGTTATGGGCATTATTATATCTATGATATAATAACACCGATATTACACGGACAGAACAAAATGGCTGAAAGAAAAAAAAGAATACTTTATTCTCAGAGAGACCTTTATACTTCTAAGACATTCACAAACTATATATATATATATATATATATATATATATATATATATATATATATATATATATATAAATTTTAAGACATTTTTTTTTATGTTTATACATTCTTTTTACAGATACACATATTTAAGTAAATGTTCTGTTTTATAATAAACAGTATTAAACAACATTTACCAGCTTGAATGCCCGAGAAATTTTCATAGAAAATTTTCGTCCTCCGATAGGAATTGAACCTGTATCCTATACGGAACCGTCATATAGCCTGATGTGCCTTAACCGTTTCAGCCACAGAGGAGCGTTCAGTTAGCAAGGTTGATTTTACTGTCTTTAACTTTAAATATTTTATATAAAATCAAATATGTGGTGCAGTTCAATTTATATTACAATGAATCATTCATACAAAAAGTAAATTAGTAAAGTTAATGGTATAAAATGGTGAAATCCCTTTGCTAACAAGATTTTAAAGATGCATTAACCTACTAATCACTTGATGAATGTTATGATCCTTGTTTTTTTTAAAAATGACAAGCTGTATAAGGTTTATCTTAAATATGCAAGTACTTTCGACTGTACATTCAGTCATATTCAGACATGGAAATTATTTTGTTTTTGGTAAAATTCAGGTAGCATCCGAGATAAAAAAAATATAATGCGAATCGAAATATGTTTTTTTTAAATGTGTTATTGATAACGGATACTAACTTTTGGATCCTGCAGTTGCAATTACTAATTTACTTTTTGTATGAATGCTTCATTGTAATATATATGCACACATGTCTCATGCAGATAATAATATATTACATATATCTACACGGCAAAACAGAGTGTAAGAAGAAACAAAAAGGAAAGGTCTTACATATAATGTGGAGATACTCCTATGTCTGGAGAAGCCATGTTTAGGACTCCAGATTCAAATGGGTCAGATTCATCTATTTCTCAGGTGAGGACATGGGGACACGGGCTACAGATTTAATCTCAGCACCCAACCTTTTGGTTTGCTACTGTAAAACAAACTGGATTTGATTGCTGCTATTGTTACTGCATAGAGTTACTAAGTGGTCATTATGTGACTTATCTCCACCAAAGGGAGATAAGCACCTTCTGTATCCCTACACGATCAAGGATACTTTCATTGGTGATGCAAATTTAAAGATCAATCACCTAAAGTCTTTGCATCAAGAAACTCGGCACAGAGTTGAATAGTGTTAATTTGATGATCAAATGCTTTTGCTATTGTCAATCATGTCTCATCTTCATTTTAGTATGGTTTGATATGTCAACCAAGGTTCAGACACATAACCACACAACGTAACCAATCTCAAAATTCAAACATACTATCATCCAGCAATCAGTAATTCTAATGTTTACTCTGCAAACAAATCACCAGCAGAGCATTAAGTTTTAACAGCTCCTGCAAAGACACACACACAGATTAAATCAAGAAGTTCATAGCCTTAAGTTAAAAACCATTTATTTTGCACAAATATTTTTCAACAAAATCTTCATTGTTAATGCACTTAATCCAATAGTCCTACATTAATCAAACTGAATGTTATAGACTAAAACTTTCCAAACAAAATTCAAGACTGTCTATATTTTTGAGATGAGGTATTATGTACACTATTTACCTTATTCGGACTATTGTCCTCATCTTTGTTGCCACATTTATCATGTTTCAGCCGATGTATGCTCCAGTCTTTTTCAGGCGGTTGGAATGTCAAACTGAACCCTTTATTTCGCTCGCTGGGGTAGACTGTTCTAGTTCCATGTGTCATGTCTAATGGATGACATTAAGCCTATAAGTCCCAGAAATTCACACACAGATCTTAAAGACATATGGCACAGTGGATAACAGTGTTGGTTAGATCCAGTGACAGGACCCAAAGATTTGTGTATTCTAATACCTGGTTAAGGCAGTGGAGAACTTGGAAAGGGGAATTAACAGGAGATAACTCATAACTCACATCCATTAGACATGGTACGTGAAACTAGAACAGTCAACAACAGTGAGCAAAATAAAGGGTTCAGTTTGACATTCCAAGCACCAGAGGGTACATCGGCCAAAACAGATGAGGACAATAGTCCGAATAATGTAAAGATTCAAGTCATATGTGCTGTCCAGATACAGACTTATTAATCCAACCTTACCTAAAAGTATATGCACATACCATTAAGCATTCATTATTTGACAAAAAGAGATATCTCCTGAGTATGATAAACAAACAAAATTTGTTGGTTTCAAAGAAAATTAGTGAAGCTGGTTAGAGAACAAGGATGTTAGATCAAAATTTTCAAAATATCTTAATTCCCTTTTGTACAGACATAATCTTAGCACCAAGGTTCTTCACCAGCCACCTTCAACTCTTTATATTTTCTGAAGTTTCCTCTCCCTATGACTTTCATGTCTATTCCAAAAGAAAATTTCACTTTTTTTGTGGTTTCTGACCTCGTCTGCCTTAGATGGATAGCTATGTTGTGCTATATTGACAACACAACTACAAAAATATCTGAAAGAAATGAACAATAAAATCAAGGTGCATTATATTAATGAATAACAATAAAAAGAAATGTTTTTTTCTTTCTTAAATACTTTTCTGTTTGTTTTGCTTTGCATCTAGTTACTATCTGCAAAAGCAAAAGGAATCTATTAATGTCAGCCATAATCCAACTGAAGTCAATAACATTAAAAATTATAAGAAAGCTTTTTGCAATCAATATTTTAATTGTTTCAAATTCTCGATTGTAACCAACTAAATGAAGACATCAATATCTATTCTTCTATTCTTGGAGAAAATTTATTTTTCTCAAGAATACAACATCTGAATAGGAAAAAAAAAAAAGGCAAAAAATAAATTCAGCAAAACTAAAAATGGCCCATGATCATTGCTAAACCAATTGACTGTAAAAATGTATTCTGCTTGCAGTAACGGGATGACTTATTCTGGTTACAGCCAATTTAGAATAGGAAAGATGTCTCCTTCTCTTCACTATTCCAATGGTTTAGTCTCACTAAAGGATAATGATCTTTAAATCTTCTGAGGTGGTACAATCTGGATATTAATCTGTCTAAAACGAAAAATGAACCTCCTTTGACCTCTGTGTGTTTTTAAAAAAGGAGAAAAAAAATGAGTATTTTCTAAATATATATGAATTAAAATCCAAGTAAAGTGTAAAATATTTTTCTTCAATTTTTTCCAAGTACTTGAAGCTTTGACATATAAGAGTGAAAATTGGGTAATATAATTGTAGAAACTATAAATACATTTCTAACTATGGAAAGAAATATACCGAATAATTTAGTTGTCTTTTTACCCTTTTGTAATAATTAACAAAAAACACTGACATTTTAATTTACTAAATAAAGTACATAAATACAGACACATGTCTCATCAGCGTTAAAGGCAACTGTAGATGGGAAGGCATTATTTTTGAGCTATAAAATCCACTATAGTAACTACTGGTAGTTATGATCTTAATGTAAATACTATAAAAATGTATATATATATATATATATATATATATATATATATATACACACACACACACATCATACTCCTTGCACACTTTTGGGATCAAAACTCCAGCCTCTAACTTCTTAAGAAGCTCTAATTTGTCACTGATACTTAGGTGTGTTTATGCTTCCTTTTTACACTTTCCTTCTGCTTCGATGCCATGATGAGGGCAGAACAATTAATATATTAATCAAAATAACAAAAATAATAGATTTCTCACATCTACTTTATCACGCATGCGTTAACGTATCATACTTTATAAACTATACAGTAGTCTTTGTTTACAATTGAAAGGTCTGCCACCGCCGCTAAGCAGTCACTTTGAGAACTAATATGACTCGTTCCACTAAGCCTGCAAATTTTGAAATACATTGCTGACAATTTGGAAGTTTTTTTTCCTGTGGATTTTTTTTGTTTTGTTTTGCATGCAGATTTTGTCTGTTGCATACAAAGTCTGTTGATGGTGGGTTAGGGTTGATGAGGGGTTTGTCTGTATCTCTAAAATTGAATTAAAAAGTCTATTGAAATGAAAATTTATAAAATATTAACGGGAAACTCCATTCAGTAAGAATTAAAAAAAAATTTAAAAAACTCCAACATATAGGTTGGGATAGAACTTGCTACCATTCTTTAATATCTTGGTTTAAAATTTCAAATATTCAAGCAACTTTGGGATAAGTACATTAGTAGAAACAGTAGAAAAATAAATTAACAACAACTGTAGTGTGTTAGTCAATATTTATTCTTCTTGACTTAGTTATTCACATGGGAAGAAATTCTACATCTAGTTGGTCTCTAACATTCCAGAATTACAAAATGCAATTATTATTTTTTAATCTTGTTAATAAGATGCAGTACAGGATATTCTTGTAAAATACCAGCAGGATAATAATGAGAGCAGGTATTTGAGGAATTAGATGGCAATATGTAAAAGTTTACAGCATTTTGAAATGTTTGGTATTTTTGATAGCTTTTAAGACTTATCCAGTTATGTCTAGGTGAAGACTAAAATCACAACATAGTCACTTTTGTTTTAGCCTTTTGAATAGTTCCAAAAATAAATATAGAAGTGTTTTGTGTAAAGATTACATGTTCAAAATATGAGACCAGTTTATTAAAAAAAAAAAAAAAAAAAAAATTCTATTTATAGATGAACTTTGTATTAAGAACTTATGTGTGTTGCTCATTAATTCCAAAAGAATTCACTTCCAAAGAAAATCTTTTTAAAAGAAAATAAGAATCTTTTGTAAAGCTGAGAGAAAGAAAAACAAACAGTCTTGAAAACATTTCATATTCAAAGTTTTGTTTGGAACAAACCACCAGGATGCAGGCAATCGATTGCTATAATGTTTTGCTGCTTTCAATTGGAGGAAGGGATTTTTTTTCTGCTTTTCATTGCCCTCATTTTTCAACTCTTACCGATTCCTTTCTTTAGAAAGTAAAAGAAAATTCTTAAGTCTTTTAAAATGAATAAACAACCAAGAGATTGCTTTTTCTCAAAATGGCAGCCTTCAAATGTAAAAAGAAAATTTACTTATTTGATACAGAAGGCAACAAAAGAAAGAATGAAATTAATTCTGAAAACTATGCTTGTTGGTAATCAATATTTGATTCACAAACAAAAAGAATTTAAGTTATTATAATACACATTACCATTACCTGTATCCCAAATAATATTGGTAGTTTTGAAACTGGCATTCAATACATTTGGACAAATCTACATTATTAAGCACACAAGATTAACATGCTAATCACTTAAAACTCTATTATGATAGTAATAATAATAGTAATGATAGTAGTAATAGCTATCGTTATTACTATTATTATATTATTACTACTACTATGATCAGTATTATTATTATCATTACTATTATTATTATTATGACAGTATCATTATTGCAAAAACAATTGCTATACAGATTACAAAAGTGCAAGGTGGCACTTAATTTTTTTGCCTAATGAAGAAGCATTTAAAAATCTAGTGTTTAATCAAATTTTGGAAATTGAGTTTAGCAGAGATCTTTTCAGCAATGTATTCCAATAGTTGTAATATATTTGATGATTTCATTTATACAAAATAAAGTTACACAAAATTATACAAATTAATCCAAACTTTGTAGGTATTTCAATTGCATGACCTAAACAAAAAAATTATATAGTGTATCTCTACCGAAGGATATTCTATTCTCTATTTCAACCATTTCTTCGCTTAGTTCTTCCTAAATACATCTGTCCTGAGGTTAAACTTGCTTCCATTTGTGGGAACTGAGATATCTACATTAGATTTTTTTAGTTTATTTCATTGCATTTATATTGATCTCTTTATTTATATATTTTCTTACATTCTTTTTAAATAAAACAATTTCCAAAATATATTTTCAGAGTCACAAAAGACATTCACTTGGTACTAATTTCCTACTTGTAAAATAATAAAAAGATAAATGAACACAAGTATTAAAAACTATTCTACAAAATAAAAACAAAAAATAAGCAAAAGTCTTTTCTTTCTTTTTTCTTAGAAAAGAAACAAAAGAACTAATTAGATATTTTTGGAAATCAAAATTTTAGAAAGCAATTCAAACTGGGCAATTGTTAAAGTCTACAAATCAAAACAATAAATCTAAGAATGTAGAAGAAAGAAATGACAAAGAAAAATCATTAAGAAGGAAAGACATGTAATAAAAGCACAATTACTTTGATGGAATAGTAAATACCTACCTTTCACCCCTCCAGGATAATGCACTTTACACCAATAATCACCTATTAACCAATCAGCATCTTAGTTTCAGCAAACTAGACTTTTCATTTGCTCAGACCTCTAAAACTGTAGCAAGTTTAAGCGAAAATATCTTTTCGCGTCAAACGTTTTTTTAGCCGATTTTTTAGACCCAAAACTCAATAAATAGAAGCGTCCAAATTGATTCGAACCAGTCAGAAATTCACCCTGGAGAGATGCCAAACTAATCCACGCTAGTCAAAACTTTGACCAACTACACTTTTCCCGCGCAAACTTCTCTGGCTCAACAAACCGCATTTCGCTCTCCCAGGAACAATTGCTTACAATACTAAAGAAAGTGAAATAACACACTACTAAATAAGTATTCGTAAACATTCAATCAAACACCAAAACAACTGAAGGTACACAACTCTTACCAACTTTGGACATTAATTTAGACAAGCATACACATACACACTATTGACTGAACTCTCACAAAAGACACTTTTGTACACGACCAAACACTGTTTAATTTCACACACAAACCTTAGTAACAGTTTCACACACACTGAAACTTGACATAAATACACGACATAATTCAATTCAACCATTCACACCTGTCCAACAATATCTGACTTAATTGTGTATGTTAATTTTATATAAATCAATGTTATTGTTAAACTTCTAATTATGTTGTTTTCACTTTGATTTCTCTTGAATGATTTGCCTTCAATATTCCTGTTTCTTAATTTGTTGTGGATGAATGTCTAAGAGCACCAACATCACTAACCCTTCTGATATCTTAAAATACATTCACCAGTCTGCAACAACTTTGATATTACAAAAATATCAATTTTTATTGTTTCTGATATGATTATTATTCTTTTCATATTATGGAAGACAACTGGAAAATAAAACCACATTGATCATTTCTTAGTCATGCTATGAACAAAATATCTTCCTTATTCTTAATATATTTAAGAATTATAGTATTAAGGCAAAATATAAAAATAGCTACATGGGCCATTTCTAGAATTTTCAGTTACAAAATACATTGATGCAGGTGAATTTAAAAAAAGTATTTTTATCATTAAGAGTTTTTGAAGCAGCAGATTAAAAAAAATAATATTAAAACAAAAACAAAAAAATAAATGGATTCAAATATACAATATTAATCAGACAAAAAAAAATTATTGTAAATTGAAGTTTAATTTTTCAGATTGAATACATGCTGAAAAAAAACTTTAATCTTATTCTCAGGTTACACACACACAAATACATTCAAACTGTTTTTCATCTGAACTTTCTGTTCTCTTTTCTCTTGCAAATCTTTGTTTCATTAATGAAAAAAAATATATCTACAGCTCCACCACCCCCATTGTACAAATGCTTATTTAAAAAAAAAAAAAAAAAAAAAAGTCACCACACCCAACATTTTGAAAACGAATGAAAGAAACCCTAAATAACAAACAATTTCTACATGAATCTTTGTGCTCCGAGTTAAAATCAACAAGCAATTCAAGTCATTCCCACTAATACTGATCTATGAAGAAATATAATGAAACCAAATATTTTCATTCTTCTGAATAAGCAAAGTGGATTAGAATTGTTAGAGAGAAAAGCAAAGTTTGAAAAGAAACTGAGAACTGATTTTATCTTTGTTAAAACAAAAGCCAAAAATAGACAACTTTTTACAACTATAACTACTTTTGATTCACTTTTTTTAAAAGTCAGTCTTAGTGTTTACTTACTTTTGCAGAGAAAGGATTATTATTTAAGACTATCTGAAAACCTAACCTGTAGATTGAATTTTCTGTCTATTCCTGTACATGGCATAAGAGGCATCTTTGGTTCCAATATAATGAATTTGAGCCATGTATCTATTGAATCATAACTCATTTAAAAATCAAACTTTTGAATCATATTCAATCTAAATATCTGGTGGGGAGAGGATTCACAAAAATACCTAACCGATAATAAATTTAATCTTTTTTTTATTTTTACAGAAATAAAAAACAAGCATAACACTGAACTATTTCTTTGTGAGGACTTCTAATTTCTCTAACCTTCCTTCAATTATGCATTGACTGAAGAGATGATCAAAAGACATTTGGCGAATTATGGATCAAACAACGGTAAGCTGAACATTGACTTTATCTGAGCATTTTAACAAAAAATATATCAAATGACTATTGTGTAGCAGTCAGTCAAACAGTCAATTCACAACATCTAAAGACATACAAAAATCTAGTTTATCCTCACAAGGTTTACTCAGTACTCGGCATATCTACTGGTCAAAAGAGATCTTTATTGAAGATTTAAAATCACAAACAGTTTGGAGTTTTATAAGAAAAATTTGACACATGATGAGAATCATAGAGTAAGGAATAAATTTACTAACAATGGTTTACAGGATTACCATATTCTAACAAGTCTATGAAACTAGGTCATCCAAAAATAACATTAGGCTTCAAGATCTTGCTTTCTACCCATTGTAAGTACACATCATATAAACGTGTGTATGCACAAGAGAGAAAAGAGTTACTATACTAAGGCAGGTAATATTTGTAGAAAACAGTGAGAATCAAATTAACTACATCAGGTCCAAACAAATAACCAGTCTAGAACATTTAGAACTTATACAAACCACATTAAAATAAATAATCACATTTTCAATTTATTCATGACCATATCTTTTCTTTAACCGGCTCAGGTCTGCTTCTATTGTAAGGTTAAAGTACATAATTCCAGTGACACTCGGCCGGCTTGGTTAGATTCCATTTAATAGTGTGTCAACACCAATGTCTCATTTTATGCCAACCAGTTGAATACATATATACACATATACTTTTCTTTTTTCCAATAGCTGGAGGAGCTCAGTTTGGTAGCTACAATTCATTTGAAATAGATTAATCTGTCAATATGAACCATTCAAATCCATCCTTCTCATATACCCATACATAAACTTAAAGGAATTTAAAAATTCCTATTTCTTTTAGAATCCCAATTATCTGGCAAGGGACAACATATTTGAACAATGTTTTTATATTTGTGATATTATATTATTTACCATGTTTAAGCTAATAGCATTTACATTCAATCAGAATGTGTTTAATCATCAATCTATGATTGCAATGGGTGCATCAAGGTACATCCTCAGCTCTTACCAGGTGTACATTAATTAGTCTTGTAGGTCCAATGTGAACTCTAGTTAGCACAGTGTCCTCTTTTCACACTTTTAGTAGTTTTGTGTTTTCCTCTTTGACACTTTAGTATTCGTAAATGTTTGTTTTTTGGGAATGTGTCCCATATTGTTTGCCATTTGCTTTTTATAAAGTTGTTTATTTTCTTTTTAAAATCAATATACACAATTTTTATATTACTTATTTCCATGTTACAGTTTTTTTTTTTTGCTAGTCCATCTATTTTCTCATTACCCTTTATACCAACTTGGCCTGGTGTCCATGCTAAAACAAGATTTTCAGTCACACTAAAAATTCACAAAATAGAAAGAAAGTAGGTGAAAGAGACCTTCTTACATAGTTCTGTGCTTATGCCTGTGTTTATTACAAACAAAAGAAGAGAGAAACGGATCAATTTATGGACATTTAGGCTATGTTTATAAAATTCTCAACCTTGCACTAAATATTTAAATTAAATGTCTGACATACCAACATGTCATAACTCATCAGATAGTAGTATACAATGGTAATAGTAGGTAGTAAAAATTGTATCAGGATGTCATAGAAATGCCTAGACTTATATAAGTTGTGCTCTGACATATGGTACAAGGCTGCTCATGGCAAGGCAATGTGAATTATCTGATTTCAAAAAGGGCTTGGTAGTGGGTACCTGATGAATGGGACATTCCATTTCTGAAACTATGTGGATACTTGACATCCCTTGGTTTACAGTGTCATGCATATACCGACAATATCTGATAGAAGGCATTATAAACCACCATATAAACCTTTCCAAAATGGTAACTATGATCTGGAATTGGAAAGTAAATATTAAACACTTCAAATACCTCAGTGTATTGATCAGTTATAACAAATTTAGTATAAGAGAAAAGGAAATTAAACATAGGCTGTGCTAGGAATAGTTTTGTTCCCCAAACCACAAATTACTGCAAAACCAAAACATAAACCTAAAAAATTGTGTCATGTTCTTAAATAGCCTCATCAGATATAAATTTTATATGGATGTAATGCATGTTGTCGAAATCATTCAGAACTGGTTTGAGGAATATTCTGAAGATAAAGAAATGGTGTGGTTACTACATTTACTCAACATAAGCCCAACTAAGAATTTATAGAATATGGTGATTGGGGGGGGGGGGCGTCTATATACATGTAATATCCTGCCCTGATGAATATCAGAGTGCTATGGATAGTTACCAAGGCATCATCTAAACATCTTTCTGGTGCACTCCTGACCACTTGTCAAATCAATGTCACATCAAGCTGCTGCATATTGCCAGGCTAGAAGGAGTCCTACACAATACCAGGCACTTATTCCATGACTTTTGGTATGTCAGTGTCTGTATCATCTTTTTTGGTTAAGAAATGAACTTTAATATATACTTGACATACAAACATTAGCTTTGGTTTATCACTTAATTTAGCTACAATAGCAGAGCCTTCAGTGTGGACTGAAGGCATCGATCATGACTTGCTAAACATTGATCTAGAAAAGATGTCCATTCTTTAGACAATCTTTTAAAGCAATGGCACACCTAGGAGCAAATGAAAATATCACAGTACATTTAACAAAGTTTTTAAAGGCTATAGATTTAAATCTTAAAACCATAGATTTAAAAAATACGCACACAAATATGAACTTACTTTATTTCAAAGTTTATATTAAACTATTAGTGAAGCTTATTTAGTGTGAAACAGTGTGCCTGGTGTTTTTTTTAATTTCTTCAATGTTTGGTTGAATGTGTGATAAGCAGATCTTCATTTCTGCTTCAGTTGAGCATAGTCTTTCTCACTTCTTATTTTTGATGTTTTTAAGTTTGAGAAGCCTAATTCACATAAATAAGAAGTAGAAAATTACAATAAAACAGATAAAACCTTTTTAGCTAATGTGGGATATTCCTTTTGTATAGAAATTCAAAATGCATCAATGGGTACCATCAAATATTTTATTTTGAGCCCTTGATGACTAGAAATGATGGCTTCTAAGGAAAATTTATGAAGGGATTTTGAATTCAAGCATACTTTCATGGCACACTAGTGTGCTGTGGCACAGCAGTTGAGAATCACTGCTCTAGACAATAAATTCAATAAAAGCCCACTTTGGATAAAATTGGGTTTTCAAAGACTTCATATTGGTCTTTATTGTAGCTCCTTTGATCATACTAATAACAAAATTCCAAAACTTTGGTAAAAGAAAAGGAAGATCTAAAAACTCATTTTTTATTGAGATTTAACTATTTAAATTATTATTCTTCATGTCATTTTTCAAAACCGTGTACAATGTCTAACACTACAGTGGCTTCTTTTTGCACTATATATACCAATTAGCAATCAGAAATTCCAGTTTCACAAGTGAAATAGAATATTTGCAATTCTATATCCCAATATCCATACCCATAAGGGCACAAGTAGAAATATCTGTTCCAATGCATCCTAGGAATAAAAATACTCAGATTTCCTTTGAAATTTCACTTTTATTGCTAAAAAAATAATTCTCTGTGGCAGGAGAGAAACATTGATAGCCGACAAATATATTGTTGAACAAAAAAGTGGTTTTTTATTAATATTTCAATCTGTCTTGATAAGTTCTTTTTATTTTTATAATTTTCAGTACATAGAAAATAAAAAACAAACAACTAAAGTATGAAGCAGATTATTATCACAAAACATACACACATTATATATATGTGTGTGTGTGTCTTCATCGACTTTTCCACCAGAAAAATTACATTTTCATTAAACCATTTCATGCTTAATTTAAAAAGGAAAAAATATGAAATGGTTAAAAAGATTAACTTCTTATCTCTGAGCCGACAATGTTCTCTCAGTCTTTTCTACTTTGTAAGAATATAAACCATCCAGAAGTTTGTGAATGCCTCCAATATCTACTTGATTTGCATATGTGGTAATATATGCAAATCAAGTAAAAAAGGTGTTGCCCTTAAGAAATGAAATGATACTGCAATTATTTTTTTTGTGTGTACTGCTCACAATATGAATACTATTGTCAATACAACTTATTAGAAACAAAGAAAAGACTACTGAACTGTTATGCAATATCAGTTCTCGTCTATGGCAGTGAATGCTGGACAATCTCCCCATAGATCAAGAAGAGACATGAAGCAACACAAATGTGATTCTACAGAAGGATGCTGAAAATACCATAGACCAAACATGTGAGTCATGATGAAGGAAACAAAAAGGACACTTATACAGGGTGTGATGGATAAAGTGTTGTCTAAATTATGCAAAAATGGAAATAACACTGACATCTCATTTTTACAGATAAATTTACCAAAATTACATAAAAATATCTTGAAATACTAAAGAGTAGATTTATTCAATAAAATTGCCATTGGCTTCAACTACAGCCTCCAGATGACTTCAAGATCTCCTGCAACTCTTCTGGACAGTCTTCTTGTTTATGTTGGTGAATATTGTCATAATCCTTGCCTTCAGTTCATCTTTGGTGTTATAAGGAGTTTTTCTGGTCTCTCTTTCAACTAGGTACAACACATAATAATAATAAAGGGGGTTACAGTATGGGGAGTTAGGTGACCAAATGTAAGATGTGATGTGGCCACAGACATTGTATGACAGCCATGACTAAGTTCTCCTGCTTGTATGGTATTGTGTAGAGTCCTGTTGCCAGATATGGGGTCTTCCAGCAGCTATCCTCTTGACCCAGGTCAGCACTACCTCCTCAAGGCACTTGATGTAGGCCTCCATGTTGAGTCAGAGGCCCTATGAGAAGATGAATGGAGGCATAATGTTGTGATCACTCCAAACACCTTTGTAATCACCATTAGACTTATCCAACGCTTTCCGAATCCTCTGTACTGTCAGCAGATTGACACCTAAACACTCTGAAATTTCTGGCAGAGTAAATTGCTTCATGGTACACCTTCTCTCACAGATGGTGCCCAACTGACCCTACTATACTGTGCAGTAGACAAAATCAAAAACAATGTTCATGCACAAAATTAAAAATATAAAATGGCAACAGTTTATCTATCATACTAAAATGGTTGTTTTTCAAAAATACATTTCATGTGCTAATTTTGTAATAAAATGTACAAAAACCATATAATTACTTAAGTAGCTGTAATTAAAATCTATAAGATATGAATTTACTGATACATATGTCTACATAATGTTTATAAATGAAAAGTTAAAAAATAATTTAAGCATATCATAAATAGTAATTAATGGACATCACAATCGCTTTTAATATTAAAAACTAATAAAAAAAATACATATTCAAAAATTTTAACTAGAATGTTTTTTAATACCTCAAGCAATCAAGCACTTTGCTTAATTATTTTCTGCAATTAATAAAGTAATTATGAATTAATTGCTTTAATTAAATCTTAATTAATCCCGCTTTGCCAGTTTCCTCTCCCCTTGTCTCCTATATGAATCACAAACATTGGAAAAAGAACCTAAGCATTGAACTCTTTAAAAATAAAAGTCACATGAATAAAACAAAGCTCAGGCTGTTAGACTCTTTAATTGTTTTTCACCAATAAAAACAAGTTTATCTATTATTAGTTCTTAACAGCTATTTTAAGTTTCATGAAAGAATTTTTTTTTTAACAACTTGATTCCAATGCGTTTGACATTTCAAATTTCTTCATTAATGAAAACTAGGACAATAAAATGATCAATGCTTTGTGACAATTTTAGAAAATTGAGAAAATGGGTGCAGTTGAGAAATCAAAATAAATTTGAACAATTATTTTAAAACTCACCATGATTTTCCTTTTTCTATAACCAAGCCAAATTCAGTTCAATGCCCAAACTCATTAGCAATGACTAACAAGATTAATAATTACTATGACTTATAATCTATTAACATTAATAAAATACTGAAATACATGTGAAAAATAAAATTATTCAGTATTTTAGTCAAAAGCCAATCCAAATTTTCTGAAATTCCTAAGCGAAATGTACTGGTGTAATCACTCAGAGAAAACAATCAACATCTAGTACTGAATGTTCTTGGATTGTTTGTGGTACAATGAGTCCCTGATTGGTTAGTTAGAATGCTCATGTAGTCAAGTAGATTGTAAATTATTTTTATCTGCACCTGGAGCAACCAGTGGTTTGGTTTTATTAGTACACACTGTATCACCAGTAAAATCTAGATGTGAGAGTTACAAAACAACCTCCTGCAGTTTACAAGGAAAAAGAAATAAGATGTTCAAATAAATGAATAAAACACTTTTGGGATCAATTGATACTTAGCCAGAAGCTAAAAAATTCCACTTAAGGGTTCTTACATAGTCAGGAGGCAACATTCTATATAAGGGAGTTACTGTTAGAGTAAGAGGAGGTAGAGAATTCTCACTGACTAAAGAGATCTGGTCTATTAGTCTGTCATGAGAGAAGTATCTATGAAAATGTCCCAAGTGTCGCATACCTATTCACCAGAGAGTTCCAGATGAATTGATCCATAAATAAAAGGGCCCTGTTTATCAGAACCAACAAATTTCTTGTCTTTCAACACCAAGGCAAAATCTTAAGTCAACCCAATTCAAGACTTTCTTTTATCTTGCCTCCAGTTTCTTTGTTGAACATACACCAGTTTTTCCAAATTTAGTTTACACTGATGACACAAACAGGAATTGAAATTGAAGCAGAATCTGACCAGTTGGTGAAAAACTGTCTGAGGGGTCTGAGTGTAGTAGTGTCTATTGCTTCACTTGCTACAGTCAACATTTTGGCAGATTCATTCGTTAACTTTTATCAAGTGATTTTTTTTTTAGCGCAGAAATTTTGACTAGTTTCATATTGGGATGGTAATTTTTAAAATCATTGTTGATTTCATTTTATTTATATATATATATATATATATATATGAAGAAATGTAGTCTTAAAGTGTGCTATATTTATGGGATAAAGTGGTCAATATCAGAGATAGAGTGTGTGTAAATATAAAAGTGAACATAGAAGTCAACACTTAGAGGCGACAGTCTGTTTCATGCTAGATGCAATCATCGGGCCCGATGATTGCATCTAGCATGAAAGACTGTCGCCTCTAAGTGTTGACTTCTATGTTCACTTTTATATATATATATATATATATATATATATATATATATTAGTGGGATGGTTTGTCTGTTGCTATAATTTGGGAGAAGCTGGTGAACAGGGAATCATTATCTTTCTGTCTTAAACCATTTTAGATAATGAGTTTTGGAAAGGTGAGAAATGTTCTGAGAGTTGGCTAAGAATTGATTAGAGTTTTGCAGTTGATCTTTTTATCATGATCTATTTGAGAATGGATTGGATACTTCTTTTCAAAGGGGGAAAAACAAACTATTTCATATACGGAGGTAGGGATAGAGATACAAATAGCAGTGTGAGAGCAATACATTATTCCTTCAAAAATAAAAAATAAAGCACATTCAAAATTTGTTTATCAACTCTGTTGTTCTGGCCATTTCCTTCCCAATGAATTACTTTTCCATTGTTTTTATTTTTACTTTCAAAGTGATCAGATGAACTTCTTTATTCCAATCTACCCATCATTCATGTATTTTGGGCAGCAATTTCTTCCCAAAATCTTGTGATTCTTAGCCTTCTTTCACAGTTTTTGTTCATTTTTTTCCAGACAACATTATTTTTATAGCAATCTCCAATGTTCTAACCCAATCTAGAGAAACTATAGAGAGCCCTAAAAAATAATTTACACATCTAAAATATGTTCCACATTCATGCTATAATGTGGGGCTCCATCATACAAATGCATCAATATCTGTTGGTGACAACATATAAACTTGTGCTTCATTTAATTTAGAATTTATATTTTTGAAAAAAAAAAAAAAAAAAAAAAAAAAAAATCCAATATTATTTTGTGTCTGATATGATCTATGTGTTCAGATATCATTAAGTGTAAACTAAATATGCCAATTTTTGGAGAATATTTCACTTGTGAATCTCTACTTTTCTCATTGTATAGCAGAAGGGTTTTACTTGGAAATAGTCTTAAGATTACTAGATGTGACATCCACCTGATGAAAGTGATTGACCAGCAGCTGAAATGCATCTGGCTGATGTGAGTGGCTGACAAATCTTAATGAACTATAGAATGTTTAATAAGTTGGCTTATTTATAATTCAATAAATGACATTACCTACACATTGGTTATTATAATAATTAAAGAAAAAAAAATACACTGAGTGAAAGATAAATTAGAATTTCTTAGTAAAAACTAAGCTAAGTGTTTATGGACAATATCTCTGGTCATTCAGAAATGTAATGCAAGTGTAATATTCACATTGGCACAATACCAGGAGAGGTACAAATGAATACATGGTGATGCTGAAAATAGGACATGCAAAATTTGTCTGAATTTCTGGGATGATGAGTTATTTACATGTGGGCTACAAGTTATTCTATTGTGACAACAACAAAGATGAGAACAATAGTTCACATGTAGATAATTCTGAGTTTTCTAGAAGAAAAAAAAATTAGAATAATTGGCCATAGTTAAGTATAATTGACAAAAAAGGGGTAAAATTATACTAAGCAAACAATATATATACAAGTTAAAAGTAGGCAAAGCAACAGGAATAAGGCAAAATGTTCACAAAGTAAGAATTGTGTTCATATGCAAAAGGGATGCTGTCAATAGTTCTGACTTCAAGACAAGAAAGAACAAAAATATTGCAGATGAGGCAGAGAATTGTCCATTTTATTAGTTAAGTTGCATCTGTAGTGTTTATCTATAAATTTGAGGAGGTAATGTTCTTAGTAATCATTCCCAGATAATTGGAATCAACGAAATTAGCATTAAATTTATATATATATATATATATATATATATATATATAAAACCCAACTAGCTTTATTTAATCAGTTTTGTTTTATTTTAAAAGCCTATTGCTTATCCAGAAGAAGCAAATATTTTCACTAAGTTGATCAAGGCTCTTTAATATTCCAAGTTCATTGGTAATTTCACACTGACTCATTGTTTGTAACATTTCAATGATCTTTATCCACTTGCCTAAAGCCATTATGAAATATAAATCAGCTGCACTAAAAATATCAAGTTATAAGCTCCAAAGATTATATAATCTGTGTTTGATTCATTTAACATGAGAAATGCATATGTATAGCCTATTATAAAAGACTTCATAAATAAGAATGCAGTCACAGAAACAGCATAATTTTCTTACAATATCTACTATTTTGTTAGAATATAAAACTTCCAATGAAGTGTGTGCCGGTTTGTAACAGCTACATAATTTGTATATTTAGCAAATATATGCAAATTAAATAAAAGTTGCTGCCCTCTGTGAGATGTGCTTTTTTTTTTTGTTTTGTTTTTTAAAATAGGTTGAAGCAATATTAATCTTTTTCAATATGGAAATGTTAATCATGGAAGGTCAGTGTCTCAAGTGGCTCATGACTTTTGCATGCCCTTATTATCAGCAGAGTGCATTCAGATTTATACCTCCATTTTTTTTTTGTTGTGCCAGTGAGAATATGAATGTTCACATTACAGTTCTGAATGGCCACAAATACTCCTCCTGAAAACACATGTTGAACACTTATAGCTTCCTTGTAAACATTTTTAGAAATATTTTCTCTTTTGAGATTGATCTTTTGTTTGCCACTGTAAACTAAGATTTTGTGGAAAAGGCTATCCTTTGATCATAAAATATTACAGGTAAATGAAAGGCATTAAATAATTTATGAATTTTGCAAATTCATTAAAATGAATTCTACAAATTATAAAAGAAAATAATTTAGATAATAATGCATTTATGTTTTATTTATTTCAAGAGTTTTATAAAATTCAGGCAATGTCAACTGATGCTATGTATTTTATATATAATGTAAAAAACAATTTAAATAAGAATCTGTGTTTACCATGGTTTCTTTTTGTACTTTATACATATGATCTGTAGCTATTTTTTTTAGTTATTTTCATGTATTTGTTTAACAGAAGTATGTCAACAATTTACAGATTTACGGATGATCTTTTATGTCATGCAAATTTTATTTCATTATAATTTTAGCGTTATATAGCCGAGTTTCTTGCCAATGTACACTTTTGGTTATTATAATAAATGGACACATAAATATCTTAAATTACTAGGAAAAAATTACTTTTCTTTCTAAAAATCAAAACATCTATTTTGCTGCCTGATTTCTATGTTAACATTTTCAATACTGATTTTGTGTAACCAATGTTCTTCATATCATGTCTTTATTTAAAATCAATTTCTATATGAATTCAAGTAATTTACTTGTATAGATTCCACTTATTAATTCATTTATTACTGTGCCTAGTTTCTTGACCAACTTCCTTAGTCAAACTAGGTTTTGAATGTAAGCATTTCTTGGAAGTGAAGAAATGGCTTCAGCTACAATTGCAAAAATTACATTTGTTAATTTTTCTCTAAATCTTACAAACTTTATCTAAACAATGAAATTCAAGGCAAGTGTAAATCATAAAACTTTGGAAACAACAGTGGTGCCTCAAACAAAGATAATGACCCTTGGTTCAGTTATTGTTTCAAGTTTACTAACCCATGGTACATCAGCAGTACCTCAAAACATCAGACTTTGTTGGTTCTCTGTCATATGGCAGGAATACCAAGGGCAAGCAGAGAGACACTGTTCTGTCTTTGATGCTTATCTCATGATATCAAAGAGAGATCAGTCAGATAAAGACATTAGTTATAAAAACATATTCCTACGTCTATCTGTTCTGACACGTGTGTATATTGAAAAAAAAAATGTTGATTTTTGACAAAACTTGTATAAATATATCATAGAAATTCAATAAATACCACTGATAAGCAATCTTTACCATTGAAAGGGCAATGGTAAAAAAATAAAAGCCAAAAATAACTTCAATTACTTGCAAGTTAATTTTAGCTTATATATATATATGTGTGTGTGTGTATATGTTATGGAATATTTTATGTATATTAAAGTTTTCACAATAAAAGTAATATTAACCAGCTACTGTTGGTAAGATTTTCAGGATATAATTATATAATAAATATGGTATATGAATTTCAACTTATATCAACTTTTATTAGAAATATTTACAATAACTTATTTGGTGGTGTGAGATTTTATTATGCAACTCAATGTTAGTTCATCATATTGTAAACAAATATGGATGATAATAATAAAGTTACTGATATTTATCTTTAAATTTCCGATATATAAAGATTGGCATAAGTTACATAAAGAAAAATATATTGGTAAATTTTGAAGATTACAGTAAAAGAAAAAAATGATATTAACAAAATAAAAACAGAAAAGTTAGAAAAAAATGTCAGAAAAATTAAAGTGATAAGCTAAAAAAGTGGATGAACCAGTTTGAAAATATTTAAAGAAGCTGATGTTGCAAATGTAAACAGAGAGACAAAATGCAAAATATTAAGAACATTAGCTGAAAACATGAAACAAACCAAAGCCCTTAAGAAACATTCGGTGAAGTATTACATAAAAACTTACTTTCAATTTTTAGTAGTCAATGCAAAGCTACATTGGATAAAACTGAAGACTGCATTTAAGGATGACTGCTTCATAGAAATAATCAACTAACTTGTAAGCAGCAAAATTATAGGTCCTTCATGGTTTAAGAGAAATGCAGAGAATTATTGTAAGTTTTTGGATAAGTTATTTTTTAAGTGGTAAAAGGTTTTAACCTTTTACCACTTAAAAAATAAGACTCTTTAAGCTAAAGAGATTATTCACACAATACAATGCTCTTTCACATTCAAAGCTGACTATTGCTCATATTGTTAAAAATAAAAAATAAAAAAAAGTTTTAATGACACAAAATTTATGCCTCGTAGCCTCTTCAGATTTTAATCCAATAAAAGATTGGTAGGTCATCATTAAAAGAGCTGTACACAAGAATGAAAACCAATGTTCAAGCAAAACTGCAGCAAGTAATCTTGAAGTTGGGACAATAGAAAAATTAATAGTATTAATGGTTGAAAGATTGATGATGGTTATAGAATGCTAAGAATTGATTTGTTTTTATTTTTTTTAATGGTTTATGAATCCTTTTGTGGGTTATATAAAGCTGAAATATATTTTGAATTGTAGGTTACTTACAGTACCAGGTCACCCCATCTAAGTACTAGAATATCAAGGAACCTCTTGACATGTATATATAATAATTTATCCCAATGTATAGGATATTGCATTAATCAAATATTCTATTACATATATCTTGTAGATTTATTTAGAAATGAGGAATATATATATATATATATATATATATACACACACACACACACGTGAACATAGAAGTCAACACTTAGAGGCGACAGTGTTTCATGCTAGCTGCAATCGTCAGGCCACCTGACGATTGCATCTAGCATGAAACAAACTATTATCTAAGTGTTGACTTTTATGTTCACTTTTATATTTACACGCTCTATCTCTGATATTGAGCACTTTATCCCATAAATATAGCACACTTTAAAACTATATATATATATATATATATATATATATACACACACACAGTTTGGATCATAAAACTTGACAACCCTAAAAATTATCAATATTTTTAATAAGGATAGATACTCTAAGATGAAACTCACAAGATAAATTTCTTATATAAATGGATGCTAAAATGTTCACCAACATCAATTAGTTAATTTTATTGTGAAAACATCATGAAATGTGATATAGTCTAATACATATGTTAGACAAAATATTACTTAAAATACCATATAAAACAATGGAATGGAGTAGAGTATAGAGGGTTTCTCAGTTCTTTGGAGGACACACGTCTTTTAATGCTTCTAATTTTTTTCTAACTTGTTTTGATTATCATTTCTGTTCAGATAAATTTGACACATATCAAGCCAACTCAGCAAATGAAAAACACACAAATCATTTGCCTTAAAGGCAGAGCCTGGTGATTTACAGATTGCCTACTTTCTGAAAGTAGCATGGTCATTAATTGTCAAAGTTTGCAAAGAACTGGAAACCGCTAACTGGCATTCTACAGTAGTAGCCACATGTAAAAAGGCCTAAGGGTCCTAATATGATCCGAAAATACCACCCAAATTGTTGAGCAAGTTGAAACATCAAGAGCCTGGAATACTTTGGTATTTCTCTGATGAGAAAAACCAAAGTAACAGTCATGCTCACAAAGTTTCTGGAAACTGTGAGGGTTCTGGGAATCATGAACAATAAGAGAGATGTCATGTCTCCTCAATTCTTTCCTCAGGGATGAAGGGTCAATACTGCTAGAAAGGATTGGGAAGCCTTGGATAGAGAGTAGGGACAAAAGAAAACTGTACACCTACCAACAAGACTGTGCCATATTATAAGGCCAAGATGACTCAAGAATAGATGAGTTACAATGACTTAAATATTTGGCTACTATATATGGTGCATAGTCAAGAGGGAAGTTGACGAATGCCTGTATAAAACTATAAAATCTCCAAAGTCTGCCATAACTAGCAGAATGTCCAAAATAGATAAAGATCATCTGATTCTGGCATGTTAATGTTTTAGACTGTGTATTGAAGGATTCATCAATGCTCACAGCAGATTCATTGAGTTGATGCATCAAGAAAAATCTCAAGGTTATTCATGCCAATTATTTTCTCAAATAAAAGCCCCTCTTTCATAACTTATGCATCTTTTACAAAATTCATGCTAATGTCCTCAAAGAACAGAGTAACCCTGTAAAAGTGGAGAATATAAACAAAGGAAGGAATACAGTCCAAGCCCTTCCTTTTTTTTTTGTTACTATGTAACTAGTTAAAAAAAAAAAAGAAAAAAAGTGAGACCATAAAACCCCTATCAATATATACATTGATTAATGGAATGGGTCATGTAGAACTGGTTTCCAACCATATTTGATTGCTAAGCTCATAAAATCAATGCATGCCAATATGGAGCAGAGAGTTTTACCTTTCAACAACAAGCATTCATAATTAGTCAATGAAAAAATAAATAAATAAAAAAGACTGCGTTGCAAAAACATCAGAAAATGAGTAGACATGGATAAATGGACCGAGCTGACAGCAAGGGAATTAACAGAGAGCCCTTCAACTGACTTGGGCTAAAATGTATTTGAATTGAAATTGCAGCAAGTAAACACAGTGTTCACAATTTTGAAAAATGGAGTGTTAATTAAACAAAAAGTGCCAAGACGTTATAAGGTAAAAGATCCGTCTATATTTCTGAGATGAGGTATTATGTACAGTATGAACTGAGGTGGAAAGTGAGACAGACCTTGGAGAGAGCCAAGCTGCCCAGGTCTAACATAACAAAACTGGAGAGACTGGCGATTGGATCCCTACAGAGGAACGAAAACATCATCATACTACCGGCTGACAAAGGTAATGCGACTGTAGTGATGGACAAATCAGAGTATACAAGAAAACTGGAAGACCTCATTAGCAATGGTAGCTACAGCAAAGTGAAAAAGGATCCTACTATGAAAACGGAACGCAAGCTGTCACAGATCCTAGTCAAGAACAAGGATCACTTCACACCCAAAATGTATAGGCAGTTATCGCAGCGTTACACCAAGCTACCTCACATATACGGCCTCCCTAAGATTCACAAAGACGGTATTCCGCTCAGGCCGATTGTAAGTTGCCAAGGCTCGGTGTGCCATCCTCTGAGTCGCTTCCTTTGGACAATAGTCCGAATAATGTAAATACTGTACAAGGTAAAAGATATTCTTGTATTGGAAGTCAACATTTCACAATGCAACTAAATGTTCCTTCAATTAAGTATCATCTTTCAAAGTTGCAGAAAATTTTGATACAAAACAAAGAAAACATGTACAGGACAAATACTTGATATGGAAAAATGGTATTATTTCACATGAAGGGAATTGAAAACTTTTACAAACAGAATGGTATGGAAATATAAAATTGGTGATTTTACAGACATTTATCGCATATACATTGATTGACCTGATACAACTATGAACATTAAGTATGTGCACAGAGAAATATGTTGTTTTGACTTTAAAAAGCAAAATGTCTTGCCAATTTGCTGATGAGAGTATTCAGTAACGTGAATGTTTCCAGTATTAAAGCTTCATTTATTGTCATTTCTAAAAGGAATTAATTACTTGTTAAATTAGAAAACAGAATCATACCCTACTAAAAATAAGTTACACTTAAAAAAGAAATTTTACATACATATATATATAGTATAATAAAGACAAGGCATGGACATTACAAAGAGTGCTTAATGTAAAGTATAAAAATATACAAAACAGAGCCAATATAAAACATAAGTAAAACAATACTCATATATTACTGCTTTATTAAGACCTTAATAAACAACCAAGTATTTCATTACTCTTACAGCCCGAGTATTGCGTGACAAGAGCATCAACATCTGAATGTTGCCATGAAACTTTTAGTCATGGAAAGCAGTAACATAATTATGAAATCAGATAAGACTAGTAACCACTATTACATCGACGTGGATTTATACTATAAAGCCATCAATACAGAAGTCAATAAATTTTATAAAAAAGCAGCTGACATCTGGGAAAAAAAATATCAACTATGATGCTAAGGCAATAGCAACAGGATTGAAAATAAGCGATAGAATACCAAAATTACACAAACAGGCATTCATCTCAATTAAAGACCACAAGGAGAAATTTATAAATAACCCAATACCAACTGCTCAATCCATCCAAAAGTATCATTAGTATTATCAGCAAAACAATCATGGAAAGAGCGTAGACGTATATTAATGGATTTTAAGTATTGCTGTATTTAGGATTTTATATCCAATACCGAGTACCTTATAAATGTTTACATGTTTTTATTATGAGGAATATATGCACTGCTTCCAAAAACAATTTCTTTAACTGATTTGTGATACTTTAAAAGAAATTTCAGTCAAAAGAATATTTCTCTTAATTTCTCACTTTTTCTCAATATGAATTGAAGATTTATTATACAAACATACAGCAACAACATGACAGACTCAAATAATAAAAAATAACATTTCAAGAAAACTAACACAACATTCTGCAATCAAATCTATTGTTAGTGCTCCAAATGCAAATTCATTTTTAAACAAAATATTCTGTTGTTCAAACCTGAGAATTCAATGGAGAATATTTTCTCACAGCATTTATAAATGCATTTGGACATTTTTTTTTTTTTTGAGCCAGATTTGATTTTCTTTCTAATAAATATATCTCAAAGTAAACATGCTACTTTACCTTTGATTCTTCTTCTGATTGTACAAGTGAAAGTTTTTAAACTCCATCCACTTACTGATAGGTATTTTTATGTGTGCAAGACTCACTGGGTGTCTCTATATCTCTAGTTTGAATGAGTTTTTCACGCAGTCGGGCAAATAGTTTGGAGTTTCTAAATTATTATTATTATGTGATTTTTCTGTTAGTGCTTTGCTAAGCATTTGGAATGTGACATTTGTCAATCCAAAGAGCACTCAGATTTCAATGTCACATTTTCCATTCTGTTAAAACACTTGCCATATATTTAAACTTATATACTTGTTGGATGTTGGCATCTCAAATTTGTAGTTTATGTCTTAGTGTGATTGTCAGCAAGAGAAAAAGCCTATCTTCTTACAGTTGATGGTCCATCCTTTTCTCTCACTTTCCTTTACTACTCCTGTCTAGGAGGGGCTTTAGTTTTCTTTCCGTCTGTCATATGCACTGTGACATCTGTGTATTTCATGTATGATTACACCCACCAATAATAAATTCTGGTAGGGTCTCCAACTCCCTTAGGATAGCCTTACTGTAGAGGTTGAATAAATCCAGAGAGAAGATGCATCCTTGTCTTACAATCCTTTCTATTTTTGTGTGGCTATTCAATTCATTTTTTTATCTCTATGCAGGCAGTTTGATTCCACTAGAAGTTCTGGATTATTCTAACAGGCTTTGCTAATAGATCTGGTTTTCCTAACAGTTCAGTTCTTGTGCCGTACCTTGTCAAGTACTTTTGCATAATCTATAAAATGAGTGCACAGCCTTTTCAATTTGTATTGCTCTCTCTCTCTGGAGTCATTCTAATCATGAATAAAACCATTTTTTAGTTTTGTTTCTTTAACAAAACCATACTGTTCTCTGGAATCATTCTAATCATGAATAAAACCATTTTTTAGTTTTGTTTCTTTAACAAAACCATACTGTTCTCTGGAATCATTCTAATCATGAATAAAACCATTTTTTAGTTTTGTTTCTTTAACAAAACCATACTGTTCTCTGGAATCATTCTAATCATGAATAAAACCATTTTTTAGTTTTGTTTCTTTAACAAAACCATACTGTTCTCTGGAATCATTCTAATCATGAATAAAACCATTTTTTAGTTTTGTTTCTTTAACAAAACCATACTGTTCTCTGGAATCATTCTAATCATGAATAAAACCATTTTTTAGTTTTGTTTCTTTAACAAAACCATACTGTTCTCTGGAATCATTCTAATCATGAATAAAACCATTTTTTAGTTTTGTTTCTTTAACAAAACCATACTGTTCTCTGGAATCATTCTAATCATGAATAAAACCATTTTTTAGTTTTGTTTCTTTAACAAAACCATACTGTTCTCTGGAATCATTCTAATCATGAATAAAACCATTTTTTAGTTTTGTTTCTTTAACAAAACCATACTGTTCTCTGGAATCATTCTAATCATGAATAAAACCATTTTTTAGTTTTGTTTCTTTAACAAAACCATACTGTTCTCTGGAATCATTCTAATCATGAATAAAACCATTTTTTAGTTTTGTTTCTTTAACAAAACCATACTGTTCTCTGGAATCATTCTAATCATGAATAAAACCATTTTTTAGTTTTGTTTCTTTAACAAAACCATACTGTTCTCTGGAATCATTCTAATCATGAATAAAACCATTTTTTAGTTTTGTTTCTTTAACAAAACCATACTGTTCTCTGGAATCATTCTAATCATGAATAAAACCATTTTTTAGTTTTGTTTCTTTAACAAAACCATACTGTTCTCTGGAATCATTCTAATCATGAATAAAACCATTTTTTAGTTTTGTTTCTTTAACAAAACCATACTGTTCTCTGGAATCATTCTAATCATGAATAAAACCATTTTTTAGTTTTGTTTCTTTAACAAAACCATACTGTTCTTTTATTTCCAGTCTAATTCTGCTTTGTGCTCTATTCATCAAAATATGTATCTGCAACTCCCCACCAGAAATTATTTCAGTCTTGTTTAATGAAAAAGGTAAATGTTACAGTATTTACATTAGTCGGACTATTGTCGCCATATTTGTCACAACGTTTCGGCCGTTGTACGCTCCGGCCTTCTTCAGGTGGTTGGAATTTCGAACCGAACCCTTTATTTCGATCACTGGGGTAGACTGTTCTAGTTCCACGAGCCATGTTTGATGGATGTCAGTTATCAGTTATCTCCTGGTAATTTTCCCTCTGAAA